>BPLQ01001512.1:0-176640 GCA_021605075.1 Caerostris darwini | reverse complement strand
TTTTAATTAAACCAGAATGACATAACAAATACAAGAGAGGAATATTTCTTTTAATATATAATATTTGGACTTCTATTCTCTCTGTTTAAAAAGTTTTATTTTTAACTACAAATGTAGAAAGAAAAAGTGATTTTTAATAATAAATAATAAACCCGTGAATAAATCTTTTATAATTCAATATGTTCCAGTTGCAAAATGTCATTGTCATACATCAGTAATATAGAGGGTTACCAATTAATTTGCAATATTTGGTTCTAGTTTTTTATACGGTTAGGAATTCTTATAACAATAATCTTGAAATCTATCCCCTCCCTCCTCCTTTTTTCGCAATATTCTTTAGAAAGAAATTACTTTCTCGAATAATTTGTTAAAACTTCTTCATTCCTTTATAGTACGACTATTAAAAACCATTTCTTCATCTTAACGATGTTTACAAATAATGACAATTATGAATAAATAAATAAAATAAAAGTGTATACATTTTATCCTGTTATCATGCGACATATTATATTTTCTCCAGAAAGTCTGCTTATAATGATTAGATAAATATATTTTTCTTAAACTAAAAATATTATTATTTGATGCGATAAAAGCACTCTAAAGTTATTCAACATTATAAACATCCAAAACCTGAATTATTTTAAAGTTTTAATAAATATTAACCAAGAATTACAAGTAAAAATTTCGATGTACATAAGATGTCTTTCTCATGTTAAATAAAATCTTCAGATTTATATTGTTTCAATCAAAAAGACATATGTCACCAAAAAGGAAGAACATCCTGTTATGTATGAAATATTCCGAGAACAACTTGGTTATACAACAGAAATTTCTGAATATGCATTCGCCAACTGAGCCATAAACAATTTTTGGCTCACACAGAACCATTCTTCTTGACACTTTACCATCCCTACCAACAAAGAGCCTGGTGTCCAATACCCAAACACACAAGCCCCGAGATGAATTTATTCGCCATTGGCGGGAAAGCGCATTGCCATCCAAATCAACAATCGAACCCCTCTTATGTGTCCCGCGGTCATAAAACGCCCAAAGTCCCGAACCGACTTTTCAGTGCGGGCAGGCAGGAGAGGGTGCGATCATAAACTGAACCCCAGAGTATGACAAGACTGGGTGCCGGATCCGCTCGATAACAGGGAGCCAGGACACTGGTGGGGACATAACGGCCCAAACTGTGCCAGCGATTACAACCCGAGATAACGTTCCGGCGTGCTAGGAAATGAAGCATAAAATTTTGCGGATAAGCCCTGCGCCGTCGTTGGGAGAGACCGTCTTTGGGCCTTTAATGTTGTCTCTTGGACTGCGTCTGCGGAGAAAGTCTGGAAATGGCATTTGCATGAGAGCGTCATTGTGTCTCGGTGGATGAGAAAGGATGGCTGTTCGCGTCACACCAACTGTGAACAAGGCGGTTAATTTTTTTTTAATCCATCACAAGTTTTAATATGTGTTATGGTAAAATGAAAGGTGGGCTTAAAACATCCAATTATTTAAACAGTTATCTTAATAAGTATTTTATATTCCAATGAGATGGAATATAAAATACTTATTAAGATAACTGTTTAAATAATTATTAGATCACAGAAAACGCTGTTGTAAATTAAAGATGTGAATATTAAAGAAATTGTGTAAGCCATTATAGTGAGAGTAATGCGAAATTTTAAATTTTAGCACTTATATCGCAAACATTTATGTAATTGACTACATAAATTAGTAGATTTAATGTAAAAAGTAATAGTCATTCAGTATTTTTATTAATAAATCCTTTAATTTTAAACAGATTTAATTAGTAAACGTTTTCGTACATTGAATATTTTGGAAACTCTTTTGAAAGTATTTAATACTGCAGTAAACGTTTTCGTTTGATTCCCTTCAGTTGATAAAATACTATAACATTTCCACTTAAAACTCTAAACAATTATCATTAAAGTAAGAATTCTTGATTCACAAAGAGTAAGCAATATATATTTTTTTAATAATTCTTCACAGAGTAAAAATAAAAATGTTGTGAAAAATCCCAATGAACGAAGCGAATTAGGTAGAATAAAGATTTAAGTGCATAATATCGATTTTTTTCGTCTTTAATAAATAACGATTTCCAAACTATTTAAACAAATAGAAGTTCAAAAATTAATTATGTAACAAAAATTAAACTATATTTAAGAAGAAAATATTCTTATAATACATAATTCAATGTTTTTTTTTAAAATAAAAAGTAAAGTTCTTTTGTTTTAAAGGGAACTATGATGGCACACGGGGGCCTGATGGCCGAGTGACTAGCGCATAGGTTTCGGGTTTGAGTGCCGACGGTGCCATGAATGTTTGTAGTGGTTCAAAATGCATTTTAAACCGTAGGTCCCGGTCTAATATGACTTTAGAGCGTAAGGCTGACAACACTACCCCATAAAAAGAAAACATCTCCTGTTTCGAAATCTGCCAGTAGGC
Source organism: Caerostris darwini (assembly GCA_021605075.1). Taxonomy (NCBI): domain Eukaryota; kingdom Metazoa; phylum Arthropoda; class Arachnida; order Araneae; family Araneidae; genus Caerostris; species Caerostris darwini. The sequence goes on along the minus strand of BPLQ01001512.1, from coordinate 174,180 downwards.
AGACGGCTTTTGCCCACAGTGGGGTTATTGCGTCAATGAAGAAAAAAAACAAGATGGTGGCACACGATTTTTTTTATATTTCAAATGGTAGTAATTTTTTTCCATTATGCTATAATTTAAAAATTGTATTTATAAATTTAGTTTCCTTAAATTAGTTTATCAACTAATTTTCATGAAAAATCATAAGTTATTTTAACTTGTTCTTCCTTTTTGCAATACTTATCACACATCCCTGATTTGTGTTCTTTTCATTAGATATATTAGAAAATGCATGTGAAATGAACAAGTGACATTTTATATTTATGCGCCTATGCTCATTTGAATTCAACATATGGTTAGAGATTAGCTTTTTTCATGATATATACAAATAGAAATGTTTTATAAACATTAAAAAAAATGTGTTTTGTGTTATTAAATACAATATTCATATGTAAAACACATATCTTTAGAAACCCTTATATTTAATAAATAATAAATTTCATCGTACAAAAATAAAGACATTGCGGGTCGATACACCTTAAAAAAGACACGACCTTAAAAAAAACCTAAAATAATGAATTTAAATTTTTTTTATCAACACACACACACGCAAGCATAAAAAAAAAAACAAAAACCTCCAGCTTTTTACCGGTCCCAAAAACAGATAAACTCTCACACAGGCGTTGGGAAAAGCCGACAAGAAAACTTTTCTATCTTCCTCTCAAGATAACGCACGTGGCACCCCTCCCAAAATAATGATGGAGGAAAAAAAAAAGGTAAAAGAGAGAGAGGAAAAAAAAAAAAAAAAAAAAAAAAAAAGGAAAGATTAAAAAAAGAAAGAAAAGACAATTTCGACAACATTGCGAATGCATTTCCTTTGCTCTTGATATTCTTTTTCCCCTTTTGTTTGAAAGCACAACAGTGCCTCTTTTAATCGTCCTTTGTTTAGACGAAAAAATTCTCACAGAGTATGTTATGCTGCTGCTGCTGATAATGTTTCTCTCTCTCTCTTTCTCTGTCTATGTATATATATAGAAATGTGTGTGTGTTTTCTAAAGAACTTTATTTATTATTATTTTTTTTTACCTTTCTTTTTTTTCCTAGATATATTTTTTTGCAAAGTGAAGGCGCATGAAATTTTCTTTGACTCTGTGCCGAAAAGGGTGGGCTTTTTCAATACGTTGCAATTGTTTTGTTTGGATGCAATTTATGCTCTCTTTTTACACTTTTTTTTTTAATTCCTTGTCGCTTTCATGTTCTTTGTTTAAAGATCTAGGAGCGGTTGTGAGATTCTTTTGTTTCCTGTATTTTATTCCTCCTGAAGTTTTTTTTTTTTTTATAAGTTTTTTTATTTATTTTTTTATAAAAAATAAGCAAGGGGGCGGGGAATCGGCGTTTATGTCCTTTAAAAACTCTTTTAGAACTTAAACTTTTATCATCTTGCATTGTTCTCGGTTTTGAAAAGAGTTTTTTTTTCGTTTATTTATATGCATGTTTGACAGTACGTGAGAGAGAGAGTGAATAATAATAAAAAAAAAAAAAATAGTTTCCTTTATCTATATTTTTTTTCAACATAATTGTTAAAAACTGTTTTATTTTTTTTATTTTTATAAAGAACCCTCCCCATCTAAAGTTTCAGAAAGTAGCTTTTCTGTATTGATGATGAGACTTAACGAAAAAGATGATAACCGAGGATTTAAATAACTTCATTAAGTCAACTGAGGTTAGTGATAAAGTTTCAATGGAAGATTATTACTTAAATGCAGACGTTGGAAAAAATAGTTTTAGTTCTTCTTTAATTTTCTTGGATAAGCTTTGGTGAATTTAAATTTCTGAACATAAATAATGAGGTAATTGTATTTGAAATATGCTTTTGTGTATTTAAGTAAGGTTTATTTTGCAGTATAATTAAGCTAGAAAGATTATTTCTTACAGTGTAAAGAATTTATCAAGATTAGAGACTCAGGTCCGTTTCTATAAATATCAAAATACATTGTTTAAACATATATTTATTTCATTCAGATTAGGAATTCTATTATAGTATCTTCAGTTATTAATAATTCTAATTTATTATTACATTCAGATTATTAAAAATTGTTGTTAATTTATCGATCCCAGTTATTTAATCCCTGAGTTAAAAATATACTACATTCAATAGAAACACTTTTAAAATTATATATAATTGCAATTACTATGAATTATTACTATAATTACTATGCGTTAAGGCTATTACTATTATAGAAGAACCTCCCATCTAAAGTTTCAGAAAGTAGCTTTTCTGTATTGATTGATTGATTTTTTTCTTTGCAATTTTCTTGGATAAGCCTTTGGTAACTTTTAATTTCTGAACATAAATAATGAGGTAATTGTATCTGAAATATGCTTTTGTGTATTTAAGTAAGGTTTATTTTGCAATATAATTAAGCTAGAAAAATTATTTCTTACAGTGTAAAGAATTTAACAAGATTCTTCTATATATTCTTCGTTTCTCTAAATATCAAAATACATATTTTAAACTAAATTATTTTACATGTTTATTACATTCAGATTATTAATTCTATTATATTATCTTACTGTTATGAATAATTCTATTCTATTATTAAATTCTGATCATTAAAAATTGTTATAATTTTAACAATCACAGTTAATCAATCCGTGATTAAACTACATTCAATAAAAACTCTTTGAAAATTATATAAATGCAGTTACTATGCGTTATTTAAACATTCGTCTACTATTTAGTATATATCTTAGAAATATTTTTTTTTCATTTTCAACCAGGTAGAAAATAAAATTATCTCTTATAAATAGCAATTTTTTTTTTTAAATTTGAAATCTGAATATTTTGATTATTCAGGAAAAAATGCATGCGCTCCAATTTAATAAAGAAAAGTTTGTAAATATTTATAAAAAGGTAAAAATATTTTTTTAAATTATTTGATTACAGTATACATGATTAAAATTTGTTGGGATTAGGATATATATTCTATTAGATTATACATATTCAGCCAATGACATTTTCATTCAAATAATATATTTTAAACTTAACTCTCTAGATAGTTAATATACAATCTATTTCAAATTATTTTAATAGAACAATAAGATTCAATTTTTTTATTTTTTGACAATAAATGTAATTTTTATAAGTAAAAATCTTTAAAATATTTAATAAACAGATTAACTAATGAAAATTCTATTCGAATGTTTTCCGTATATTTGTTTCATAGCTCTCGATAAAAGTTGTGCCTGTATTAACTCGTATTAAAACTAAACATAGTTTTTAATTAGGCATAGAAGATTACACACATGAAAAGAAAGGTATTGAGCTAAAAATTTAGAACAAATTTATTAACTTTGTTTTTTTATCAGAAATATTAATGGCGGACGCTTAAGAACATAAAAACTCGAATTTAGCTGTCAAACATTTTTTTAATGTGAGGGAAATTTTAGAAATAATATTAGCATAGGAATCTGAAAATTTGGTGATTTAACTAAAAAAAGTTAATAAGTAATAAGCTGTCAAGGATGATTTTTTGAAGGTTTTATTAAGACGAAAGGTCCTTGTACATGAAGAATAATACGAAGATATTCTTACTATTTCATAGGCATATTGAAGAAAGGTACACTCTTTCAATTATTTTTAGTGATTCGGGGAATCGGTGACGAGGATTTAAGCAATAGTCCCCTTTTTAGGTATAATTCTTTAATATCTATCTATCCCTTTGACAACATAAAATACTTAAAAATTGTTTAATTTATAATGGGTTATTATTTATTATAAAAATGAATATTCAGATATTTCATAGAATTTCATTGTTAACATCATCTTCCAAATTATCACTGAAATAAAATTCAATAGGTTCTCGATATATTGCCCGTATTAGAAGACAAAAAGCGCGATACATTGAAAACGTGATATTACCAACTATATTTTTCTAGACTGTGTAATTTTTTTCCTTAAAACCATGCATGAAATATCCTAGTGTACGATATAACGTAGCTTACTATATTAACAACTGAAAAGTAATACCAAAATCAAAAACAGTAAGAAAGATGTACAACTTTTACTTAAAGATATTTTAAAATGTTTAATGTTTTTGACATAAACAAAAATAACACAACTTTAATGCATCATGGCTAACTCTATAAATCTAAAAGTTCGAAGTCGAAGTTTTATTAATGTAGGTTCTTAAACCATATTCCAACCGGAAAAAAAAAAAGTTATCCCTTCCCACAGCTTCAAGTTCCTTAACCTTCTGACCTCCAAGTCACTAATTTCACCCCTTTCTAACCGAAAAGGAAGAAAATTCACATCACACTACTCATTTGCAAACTACCAGGTGCAGTATAGAAAAATTCATCGAGGACCACCTACTAAATTTCCCCTATATCCTTGCTTCCCCGCCTACCTCTGGCGAAATAGCGAGTTTTCCTTGGCGATGTTTTCCTCCGCGAGATGGAAATGATAGGCTTCAGCCTCAAAAGGGGTTGGCGCGGTTGGCAAAAAGCTGCAATTACTGTGACAGGATAATCACAGAGTAAAACGGTGGCAATGAGTAATCTGCATTTACTGCTCTCACCGCAGCATGTGTTTTCGGGCTAGTCTTTCGGAAGTCTGCTCTTGTTGTTTGTTTGTTTTTGTTTTGGGAAGGGAAGGGAAGACATTTTAAGGTTTCGGCCATGCGAACTTTTGCGAGATCAATTTAAATATTTAAAAGCAGTTTTCCAAAAACAGAATGGTCGAAAATGTTTTGACATGCATATGGTAGAGATGCAGGCTATTATTATGTCCAGTGGTACTGGATTTGATGAGAGATTAAATGCTTTTCCCACCAGTAAATATCCATTAAAAAGTAGGTCTTGAATAGACTTTAATCAAACTAGGAAAAATATTTGAGTTGAAAAGTCACTATGCTATCAATAAAAAAAATTCACTAATGGTAAACTTTATTAAGAATTTTTGATTACTCCGCATTTACGAAATAATAATGTGTAAGATTATAAAAAAGTTAACTTTTATACCATTTAGAAGAAAAGTAAAATTTCTACTAATTTTAGTAATTTTGCTGATCTATCGGTATTTACTTATCAACAGTATCACTATTATATAATTTAGAAGAAAAACAAATTTCTATAAGAGTTACAATTGATATAGATTTTAAGCAGAATAAACTTTAGCAACAGTAAAAGTGAGTTTCAATGTATAATTTTATAATCATATAATGCAGTTTACCACTTTGAAATAATAGTTTTAAGATTTTAAAATTATTATAACTACAGAAAGTATAACAAAAGAAATATTTAAAATCAAAGAAAAACATAATATATTATCATGATGATACTTATTATTTTGGTGATGATGAACTATGCTTTAGAAGCTAAACCTTTTTAAAATCCACACACACATATAAATTAACTTTAAAAATCTACTTTTTAAACTGTTAAACACTTTATCGAAACTTTAGCTTATCAAATTTTTATTCTTTTTAACATGCATTTCCTACTAAAAAAAATAATAGAAATAAAAATATCATCATAAAATTTCAATATAATATATTTATAAGCCGTAAAAAAAAAATAAATTACTTCTTCCAGAAAATGGAAAGCGCGCAAAAAGAGCTATATTAACAACAACAATAATAAAAGTAATTTTTAAAAAATTGGGATGACACAACGGATGTTGTCACCCATTCCCCCATTTCGCTTTCCAGCAAATAATAACAGCAAAACTCAATAACTGGTTATTTCCCTCTTCGCGAGGGCAGAAATAGAAGCAATGTTGTCGGCAGGATAAAAAAATCCTCAACAGTAACGAATTCAATTGAACGAAAGAGGTTGGCACAAACCAAAGCTGGTGGGTAAAAGGTGCGGTCATTCGATTTTTACCAAAAACTTGTTCCACAAAAGCCTCCCGCAAATTCGATTCTGCAACCCCCGATTTTCCCTTGACTTCCTAATTTTGTTTTCAGCTTTCGCGCGCTTTTCTGCATCATCCCCACCCCCTCCATCCCTTCACAGAACTAAATCGCTTGCAGTCCTCCCAAAAATCGGCATGCCTGCTTGAGCAAAGTGAATTTGTAGAAATTTGTGTAATGAAATTACTCGCCAACAAATAGGTGTTTGCAAAAGAGGGAAAGAGGAAAAAAAAAAAAAGAAAAAAAAGGGAAATTTACAAGCAAATGGGATGCTGCTCGAGAATTTTAAAGTTATCTCTGATTCAGAAAAGCAATGATGATGATAAACCTTGGTTCATTCGATTATTCTTTAATCGATTTAGTCATCGTTATTGAATTTGGGTTTGTCAGGATTTGGGAAACATCTCTATATATAACTATGTGTGTAAAGCCAAAGATTTATTCTTTGTATATTAGTATTTTCTAGAACTTTAACATTGTAACAAATGTTAGAATTTTTTTTTTCTGTGAATTTTATTATCTTTTATCTAGTCAGTAGTCAAATATCAAGAAAAACACCTTATTAATTATTTTTTTAAATTAAATGAGAAATATTTTTATTATAAAATTTTGTTTTTAAAAACCATCTTTCCAAGTACAATTTGATTTTAACGGCATGTTGTTTATATTTTATAAATAATAGTTTATGTAATAAAAAAGTTAAGTGATCAATAAATTGGAATTAATTATGTAAGTAATATAAAAGCTACCAAAAATGTGAGATTTAATTCTCTCTATCAAGATTTAATTTTTATTAGTTCCATTACCGAATATTACGATTAAGTTCTAATTAGCTTTTTTTTAATTGGATAAAGCTAAAATTATTTTACTCAAGTTAGCCGTAGGGTAAAATTATTTTAAAACGTTTTGAAACTGAATTATTTTAAAGAGTTGTATACTTTCATTATTTATAAATATTTGATTGGACGAAATTAAAAATAATTTTTAGTTTGTTTTTAAAAATGTTGAAGTTAAAATGACAAAAAAAAAAAAAAAAAAAAAAAAAAATGTGTTTACGATCGATCGACTTTCAATAATTTATTTTGTTAATTTCAAATATTGTTCAAATGAAATTTATTTTTCGTGAAAAGTTTCTCTGGGTTTTTTTTCTTACTGAATTTATTAAAGTAAAAATTGTATAGTTTCATTGAATTTGGGTAACGTAGTGTGATAACTGGGGCCTGATGGCAGATCGAATAGCGCTCTGACCACAGGTTTCGGGCTGGAGTCCCGGCGATGCCATGAATGCTTGTAGTGGTTCGGAATCCACTTAAAACTATAGGTCCCAGTCTAATATGATTGTAAAGTGTTGGGCGTTGGACTGACAACGCTACCCCGTTAAAAAGGAAAGCATCTCTTGTTTCGGAATCTGCCAATAGGCAGGCGGGCTTGGCCCATTAAGGTGCTATTGTGTCAATGAAGAAGAAGGGTGATATCTGCTTATGTAATATAAATTATACTACATATTGAGTGAAATTTGATAAAATTATTGGAATTTTATATAATTTTTTTTAATTAAAACTGAAATATAATAAAAACTCTTAGTGTTATAACATTTCAGCTAGTGATATTTTGTAAGCTGTAACATTATTTATACCAAATTGTGATAAAACTATTTATAAAAAATATTGGATAGTTGTTGTAAGAATAAAAGTAGACAGTAAAAATTGTATTATTGTTAAATTTTGTTAGATAAACATCTTCCCCATTTCTTAAAATTTAAATGTAAATTTGCATTTTATAAACTTAATCTGCATTTAAGCCATAAAATAATAAAATTTATAAAAAAAGGAAACTAAATTTAGAATTGTAGTTTTCTTATTTAAAGTTGGAAAATCTGTTGACAAACAAAAATTCTATTTCATGTTTATTTTTCTCGTATCTAAAGAATATAGTTAAAGAAACTGTGATTATTTTAAATTTCAAAGCTTACATGCTGTCTCACATGTTTTGAGATGAAATGTTAAAAGAAAGGTTTTATATTTATATTATTTCTTCCCAAGCTCTCTGTATACTTCCGCCTGGCGAAAAGAAAAAAATATAAATAAATAAAATAAATCATTATAAACTATTACTGAATATAACATTACAAAATTTACAAAATATAAGCATTTACAGAGACGAAGAAAAACAACGCCAGAACTTAGTTGCTTGTAATAACAATTTTAGCATAACAGAGAGAGGAGGAAAAAACCCATAGAACAAAACAATGTTCAAAAAGCAACAAATCTGGTGCATTGTTTTTGAATAGAATAACTTATCATAAAGTTCAGAGTTATGAACAGAAATAAAAATTTCCTCACATGTACTTTTTTTTTATTGCTTTTAAGGAAGTGAACCAATTGTTCCATTTCGAATCTTGAAGAATATGTACTAATAAGAATTTTTTTTTTTGAACGTTTTTACATTCGGCATCAAAAGAAGAAATCGTAAGCAACTTTATCGACAGAAGAAATTTTTTTTTTCCTTTCCTAGAGAACCGAACCTAAATACAATCTTCCAAAGTAAAAAAAGAAAAAAAAGTATATAAAAATGAACTATCTTGACAGAACAATAAACAAAAGAAGAAGAAAAAAAATAAAACTCAAGAGAAACAAAATTCTCTTTCCGAAACAATAAATGAAACACACACAAAATAAGAAAAAAAAAAAAAAAGTAAGAAAGAAAAAAACCGGTAAAAACTGATGACTTGACGGAATTTGAACTGTGGCAAAAGAAAATCAATGAAATCCAAAAATAGAAGAAACAGTGCACCAAGAATTTCTTGATGGGGGGGGTTTTATGAATTTCCCTCCGAGGGAGGGGATTTATGGCTATATAAGCCATAAGTAAAACCCAGTGACCATTTATCATCAAATCCTCCAGCAGTTCATCCGACAAGTAGCCATGGAGTCCTCAGCCATCGCTCAAAAATGATCGCTTAAAGACTCGCCGGAAAACCCATAACTCTGGAGAGAGAGGAACAATAATCCTCGAAAAGAACAATGGTGAGGCCCATTGTGGTTAATGCGCGTTTAAATCGCCATCATTTACTGTAACGACGTGGCCCACCTTTCGACAACACGCTAATTATCCACCACTCCTTACCACCTTCAGCAGTGCTTCCTCACTTTATGGGTTGATGATGGTAATTGTATTTTAATGTGCCCCCACAATGACAGCAGCCTTTCATTGCTGCCGCCTGGTGAGGAGAGAGCGGCTGTTTTTGGTTTTGTTTTTGGTCTTCAGAAGAATCGGCAGTTGTCGATTCGTGAGTTGGCCCGGCACGCGGATTGGAAAATAAAACAAGTTCAGATTGTATGGGGGAGAAAATGCTTTGAAGTAGAGAGTAAAGAAAAAAATATTTATATATATGCAAGCAAAAATAATATATTTTTTCTAAGATTTGAATATTTCAAAAGACAGTTGATAAAATATTTCATCTTAGTAAGCTTGAAAATCTCTTGTTATTTATAAAGCACTTTTTTTTAATTAGAAAAACTATTCATTTTTTAAATTTTTAAGATTTTTTTTTGTTGTTTTTGATAATATAGCAAATCAGGATAACATTTAATTTTATAAAATGCATTTAAAAATGTATGAATTATATATGGCTATTTAATAATTCTTCAATGGATTATTAAAGGACCATATATAGTTTCATATAGAATTTTTTAGAATCAAAACAATTTCAAAATCTCAAGTTCATATATATCCTAATAGGTTCAATGTATTATCGAAAAGAAAATTATTCTTTAAGAAATATTACCATTAAAACACGATAGTATAAATTAGTTATGCTTAATTATTAATTGAAGAAATTTACATAAGTAAATAATTTACATGAAGAACATATCATGATGTACTATTTTAATAAAATATTTCACACACATATCTATTCACGGTTTCTTAGGTACCCATATAAACATCTTTCAAATCGTTAAATTAAGATTGGCTTATTTCATTGCGATACGAAAGAATAGATTTTCATATGTTCTTTGTAAACTTTATTTGTGTTAAATAATAGGAATGCCCAAATTTTAATATTTTCTTTTTAAATACATGTTCAATTTTCGCATTCTTTTTCTTATAATTTGCTAAAGGAAAATTTAAATATCATATGAACTTTCATTTGAAAACTTAAACTTTGAACATAACTGAACTGAAACTTTGAAACATAAAATCTACAAACCAACAATACCATATGGTTTAGCATTAAAGAGCATTTTTAAGTAAAATTTCATATAGAATTAGTGAATTATTTAACTTGAAAATATGCAACTAATAGTTAAACATTATGAAGGTGGATTTTAAAACGATACATTCTCTAAAAAATATTATAAATGAAGATAATATTTAACGCAAAGTGTTGGGATTTTATAGTTATCAATAACGAATAGAAGATTGAAAATTATTGATAAGTAGAAATCTTAATTCCCGAACGAGTAGAAACGAAACGAGTAGTATAAGTAGAAACCTTAATTCCCTTAATTCTGCAAACCCCTCTATCATTAAAAACAATTTATGAAACAATCCAAACCTGCTTAAAAACACCTTGCCTTATTATATATAAAAAAGAATGAAGGATTTTTAAATGAAAAATTTATTCAGCGTAATTTTTTTTCCTTGAGCTTGCAAATATAGATGATTAGACACAGTTTGTAATCTAGACAAATGATCGAATCCATTGTCAATGCGAGTTACAGTTCCCATTTTCACCAAGTAGGAGATTTGACAAAGATTGTGATATCGTTTGAAAGAGTCTGAAATAAATAATTACACTGTCGTGTGGGACTTTTCGAGATTTTCTCCCATATGATACGCAAATGCAGAGAAGCAGCCCATGAAAATCCTATCGGAAGGCAATAACACCTCTATTGATTGTATATTTTGTAAAATATACAATCTCAACAATGCAAGACTTTATAAAAATAGAAAATAAAACGATTTTTCTTTAAAGAAATAATAGATTTGTAATATTTTTAACACCATAATTTTCGTTACAAGCAACTAGCATACTCCCATTTGATAAGCAGAAATTTTAATTCACAGTCTCTCATTTTCTTCTACAAACCGTTCTCTCATTAAAACAGCTTATTGCTAAAAACCCAATTTGAATCCGACTCTCACTTTAATTGCTTCAATTTGCGAACAAAACAAAACTTTGAGGTTCAAGTACCTCCTCCACCGTTTTCTATGGTCCTAGATAAATTGCGAAACACTTCTAGGACCTTAATGGAGTAAAACATTCAAAGCCTAGTTGAAAAGACATCTTGCCTTACTGTTTAATGACAGCGGTACGAAGACGAATGATCTGAAAGGCTCTTCCATGCTTTCGCTGTCGGTTGCCTGCTTGCTCCGTCATTTATATCTTCTCTCTCTCTTTTTCTATCGCTAATATTTTTAGTTTTTCCTTTCTTTTTTTCTAGTGTTGGTGGGGCGCCTTTGACGTGTATAGATCGCTTTTGGACACGTACGGGATGTACAGAGTTTATACCCCCTACCCCACTTTTTTGTAAAGAAAAAGTGAAAAAAATAAAATAAAATAAAGAGAATTTTTTGAGAGAAAAAAATAATGTTTCGTAAAATATACGAGTGAATTGCGTGAAAAAAGAACAATATAATTTTTCGAAAGGTGTTTTTTTCAGTAGTTTTTTTTTATTTTTATTTTTTTTATGTATTTAAATTTATTTGTGAATAGATATATTTGAGTCTAAATTTGATTTTCATAAAATAAAATATTTTATAATAAAAGTAAGAGATATTTAAAAAAAAAAACAGTAATTATGATTTGATCAAATTATTAAAATTGAACAAATATTTTTTAACACTATAATTCCTCGCAAGTGTGTTTGAAAGAATTGGTTATTATTAAATAATTATTTGAAAAAATATGGTTAGGATATCTAATAGGTTTGATAGTGTAAATAATAATTTTTTTTTTATAGAATTAAGTTTTAAAAGTAAGATTTAGCATAACAATTAATTACGTAATTATGAAAATAAGATTAATGAAATTCAGTGAAAAAATCATATGAATGTGCAAAATGGTTAACCTATAACAAATCTAAAAAATACATTTATTTACTATTTATTTAAATTTAATTGAATTAAGTTTATTTTGAACAATTTGAAATTTAAAAAAAGTTTTGAAAATGTTTATTATGAATTATCAATTTCCTTGTTTAATTTTTAAATAATCTGTAAAAAAATATGTACCATTTGCATTTTACAACTAATGGAAAAAAAATACCTGCGTAATAGAAGGCAAATGGCGAGAATTGAAAAATTAAAAACAATTAATTAACAACTAATTAACAAACAGAATCTGTATTCAGAATAAAACATCCTGCATACTTAATTCAGGAAAAACATATGAAGATTGTACTACGAATTAAATTAGGGCAGATATAAAAACTCATTTGCTTAGATTTAAAAATTCAGACAAGTAATTATTCGTCTTAATTGCATTAAAATGTCACTAAAAAGTTATTGAGAGTTCCTGTTCGAGAACTTTCAATATTTTTCTTGATAATTCATAAATATTTTTTTAAATGAAAACTTATTTATTTGTTTTTGTGGTATTTTGATAATATTTTATTTATCTTAGAAATTAAAATTCAAAATATAGCAAGGCATGTAACAATGTCCTTCTTTCCACGTTTCTAAAACAAAAACCAAATTAAATAAATCTCCAGAATCAACCACCATATACCCTAAATAGAGGATAATCACATAAATGTGCCAAATTTACTGTAAAATTAAAAACTTATTCATTCGTTTATCAGTATGCCATTTAGAAAATTCCATTAAAGCACTGTTCTTGAAAGCTTTAGTTTTTAGGTAATTCTAAATTTCTTACCTAAGAATTTATGGATAATTTTTAGAAAATATAACCACTAATATCTAATTATTATACACAAGTATGACCCACTATAGAAAATATAACCACAGATATCTGATTACAATACATACAATACAATACATACGTATGACCCACTAGCAAGCAGTAGTAATGGACAAAGTGTTGAGAGATCTGAAAGTTCATTTAGGGAAGTTCCATTACATAGAAGAAAAAAATTTTGCTTAAAAGTTTCTGTTCATATGTATTTATACTTTTCTGGTCAAATTTATAAATATCCTTTTAAGAAAATGTTTCCATGCAACATTTGATCACCATTTTTCTTAGAAAGTGAAATCAACACGCAAGCAACATCCGTGGGCAAAGACATAAGCGCTTCCTTCCATAAAGTGTGAAACAACGGCGCCAAATTAAATCAGTCTTCAGAATCAAGCCCCACGCGTCCTTAATGGAGGGGAAAACTGGACAAGTTAAACAATTTGCGATTTTTAAGGGCACTGGAGAATCCTCTTACAAACAGCAGCAGGTCATTTATATTCCGAACGAGGGAGGTCCGTGGCACGCGAACGAGGGCCACTCTGGCTGTGTTAAGAGGCAGAAAGACCGTGTTGGCAAACACACTCGAGAGAATTTGTTGATGGCACAAAAGATGCTGGAAATATGACATCGTGTGTTTGTAGAGAGTGGGTTCATATGCCATCTGTGATGTGCAGACGGGGGGAACGGGGACGTCCCTCGACAAGTCGGTTGGGATCTATTGTGAGAATCCCGGGGAGTAGGTTCCAGGGCGTGTTGGAAAGGGGGGTGCACCACGCCCAAGGCATTGATTCGATCGGCACGAGTGTCATCTGGTGAAATTTGACTGACTGCCTTACAAGTGGAGTCTTTTTTGTTGTCCTACCCAACAAGTGAGTTGGGTTCATTAAGGGTTGATTCAAGTCCATGTGTGCAGCAGTGCAAATATTACATCTACTGGCTGATACAGTATGTATTCAGAATAAGATGTGTTATATTAAAAAGAAGTGTAATGTGGGAGGGTAAACATTCAATATTGTGGGTATTTTGTGTGTCAAAAAAACATTAGTATAAGAACGTGATTAAGTAGGAATTCAAAATGCATATTTGAATGTTTGCATGTTTGACAAATTTGAATGTCAAACAAAAAGGCATGTTTGTCAAATTCTTGTTTTACTGGATTTTGAGGAGCAAAAATAATATTAAATTAATAATATGCTTGACAGTAAGGATTGATATGAAAGAATGTAAGAATTTTCTTAAGAAATGTATAAATTATGAAAAAAAAAATATTCCATCCCTCAAATTAAAAGTACAAATGATACTTTTAGTAAAATAAAATGTCTTTAAAAATGTTTGAAATGAAAAGCAGCCATAAAAAAAAGGTAGAATTTTCAGATGTCTAACATGATTCACCTTGTTTTCAGATGCTAAAAACGAAGATACCAAAACGGGGCAAATACAGCAATTAGCGAAAGTTTTGGTTGAAAAAAAGCACTACTGAAATTAAGATTATATCAGTTAGAGTATATCAGTTAGATTATATCAGTTACTAGTATCCATATAAATATTCCAAAAATTATCTTAAACAAATGAAGAGATTGAAAACATTAAAAATAATACTTTATCTAAGTAGTATGCTTTTATATAGGATATTATTTTTGGATATGAAGATAAAGAAAACAAAAACTCTTCAATGGAATTTCGGTTTAAACACAGAATTATTTTAAAAGTGATTTTAAGAATTTAAATGCTTATATCTAGTTTTTTTTTTTTGTTGTTGTTTGTTTTCAAGTAGAGTATCATTAATCTTATTTTAGTTTAAAACCGACGTCCTTTTCACGAGTATATCATCATGAGACTTAAAACCCCTCCCAAAAAAAAACCATTCTTAATATTAAAAAAACAATATCCTAAAAACCCATTTAGGAAATCCTTTACATACTCACAATATCCTGGTATGTAATTGTCTCCATATTATTACATTCATCTCAAGTTTTGTTGCAAAAAATTATGCGTCTTCCCCCATAGTTTCCAACAAGAAGCGAAAACAAATGACCCGAATGGGAAAATTAGTGTCACATACTTCGTGTCGTATCCATGTACCTTGTCCAAACTGCGTCAAACGCAGCCCATTGTCTCTTCAGTGGGTGGCAAAGCGGAGCCTGAGATAAAAGAAAGCCACAGACTGGTTGTTTAAGGTAAAGAGAATCCGCTGGTGTCTCGAGCGGGGGCAAAACGAGACTCATATTTTTGGCGCATACAAGCCGTTACGTGTCACCCGATTGGGCTCCCGTGTGTTCCGGATATGTATGTGTGTGTTTTATGTACATTTGGCGTGGTTGGAAGTCCAGATTTACGAACGTGGGTCAACTTGGGGTTTGTTGAGGCCTTAAATATAACAGGTTGGCATTGTCCTCTTGGCGAGCATTTTTGGGCTATATAGAAGTGAGATGATAGTGCTCGGCTATTGTTGCCCGTTTATTACAACGAACTCTTTGTTCAGTGAATGCCTAAAAATCAAGAAATCCAAACACAGACTAAAAGATTTTCATTTATTTTCATCGAATCTAGTGAGTCAGGATGAAAAAAAAAGATATTTTTAATCCTTTTTTATTTCGAAAGGTAAATTTTACGATTCTCAAAAAAAAAAAAAAAATTGCAGCTCTTAGCTACTTATCACTGATTGTCTGATAATTGTTTAACAACTATTTTTTATATGCATAATGTGTTTCTTTTTTCCGTTAAATTTAGTTATAAATGGAGTAGAATAAAATTAAAATCAACCACAAAAAAAAAACTGGAAAAAAGATTTTTTTTAACACTTAAGGTTTTAATATTGCAGTAACTTTTTGCTATTAAGAAATTTAATTTAACTTACACATGAACAATGGTATTCTGTGATGTTAAGAAATAATTAATTTTTACTGATTTAATTTCTAACAACTCTTTATTATATTTTAGTTTCCGAATTTTACCTAAACAATTTGTCTTCAACTTCGATACGTTTCTTGAAGTCAACGTCCATAGAAATTTAAATAATATTTTTTAATATATATTTTTTATTCCGCTTTTATTTAATTATATCAATAATACGCAGGAGTTTGTTAAATTATTTTACTTCAACACGATAATATAAATTCTAAACATGTAGCGTGTTATTATAATGCGTAATACTGTTCCATACTTTTTACTAATACTAAACAAACTTTGTTAGTTCTTCTAGTTGAATTAATGAACTGGTAAAGTTCATCAATTGAGGAATCTATAGCTTTTTCTTATTATTTCATATTATAAAATATATAAATAATCCTGAAATATTAATATTGCTAATAATATTATAGCTAAATAATATCCATATGTCTTTAAAAGACACAATAGATCTGATATTGTACAGTTGAAGTATTCACTTAATGAACTGAATAAATATGCTATTTATGGATTCTGTAAAGTTTTATATTCACGAAGTTGTAAATAATATTAGAATTTCATTTCTATATTTTCTATAAAAATCTACAAATCCTGGGGAAAAAAAAAAATCAAAATCTAAAGATTTAAAATAAAATCTTTTATAAAATCAATATACTATGATTCATTCACATCATGATTTATTTATTTTTTACGGTAAATTATACAGAAAGTGAATTAGAAAATACAAGTTGGCGTAAGTTTTGGCGTCAAAACGAACGCACGCTTCACAGAGGCCTGGAGACTGGTAAACAAATAAATAAATAAAAATAAAATATATATATATATAAAACTGGAAGGGGGGAGGGGAGGACGCTGGCAACGAGAAGTTATCGACAATGTCGGACGCTACCCGAGGGGTCCCGTGGCTGCTCAGCGGGGTGTTCCGAGGAGGGGCGCAACAGTTTTGAGAGGTAAGGACTGCCTGCTGGGGGGTCAAAACGTCGAATTTCCTTACGCCCCACGGTACGTGTCGCACATAATACATGGAGGGGATTCTTAGCATTACCGGATACTGCCATGTTTAAAGCTGGCCTGTTTTCGTTTTTTTTTTTTTTTTTTTTAATGTCCTACGATTGGATGCTGGTATTTTTATATTTTATTATTATTATTACCTTGAAAAAAGTAAGGGTTAAAAAATGATATACAATGATATAAATATTTATAAGCGGATAAAGCTAATAGCTTAAGTTTTATTTAAATGTTTCACATCAGTGATACTCTACGAATTTGCATCCACATGGGAGAAATAATAATAATAATAATAAAAACAATAGCATTTAACTGTAAAGAAATCGGACTCCTGCCGGCTTATCAGAGTGAAAGAACAGAATCCGTAATTTCCTCAAGTTACTGTAGTACGTATATGATGTTTCAGACAGTGATACCAAGTATAAAGTTCCACTCTAGGGGAAGATGAGAATTCTAATTTTTTCATTGAATTTGTTATTTTATTATTTATATTTAATTGTAATAATTTCTGAAGCAGAATAGAACACAGAAATGAATTTTCAAACATTTTTCTTAAACATTTTTTTTTTTTTTTTACATGTTTGTTTGTTTTATGATTCGTTTTGTACTTGAAAGGGTTTTTTATTTATTTATTTAGATTTGCAATAATTATTGTTTGGTGAAATTAATTGAATGGTTAACAACGATTTATGTCATAAATTGATTTAAAACAATAAGGATATTTTTACTCAATAATGAATAATGTATGTTTATGGCACACATTTTGCTAAGACATTTAATTAGTGCAATTTAAAACTAATTGTTTTGTCCGGTTTGGTTAAAAACAAGTCTTTGTGTTATTAAACAATTCTTATCTACCTATATACAAATTTAAATGAATGATTTTTGCCATAAAAGAATAAGCCTTTAATGTAAATCTTATGAAAACAATCGATAACTACAATATTTTTCATATATTAATTACATCTTTGATGATTTGAATTAACTTGTTATAACAAATTTAATTAAAATTTAAAACAAACTTGTTATAACAAATTAATGCAAATTTAATTTAATTGTTAGTAGCTTTTTTTTTTATGACAGAATACTTGTGGTTGTCAGTCAATAAAAACATAAATTTTGGATTAAAAATTAATTAAATTTAAATATTTTAATTTAAAAAGAAAAATTATTTATTAAAATGGTAATTGAAACGTGATACTAATTAAAAAAGCATTACACCATTACAAGCGTAATACTAATTAAAAAAGTTTTTACAATTAAATGAAATGCTTCAAAGTTTGACATGTTCTTTTTCGATAAGATTACTGTTTTATAAATAACTTAAATAACTTGAGTGCTAAATACAAATTTTCAACGTGACATTACACGAAAAACAGAATAATTACTTCTTCAGGAAGCTGTTCAGTGATAAATAGGATAATTGAAACGTAATACTAATTAAAAAAGCATTACAGCATTACAGCATTACAAGCGTAATACTAATTAAAAAAGTTTTTACAAATAAATATACATGCTAAATGTTACATGTTCTTTTTCAATAAGATTACTCTTTTACAAATAACTTAAATAACTTGAGTGCCAAATACAAATTTTCAACATGACGTTACACAAAAAACAGCTCAATTGCTTCTTCAGGAAGCTGTTCAATAATAGGTAAATAGGATAATTGATCAGAAACAAGTAATACAAAAAAAAAAAAATTTTTAAAGTCAATTCCTTCTTTTTTTTCACTATATTTGCAGAAAGTCTTTTATAAATAATTTTCATTCATTTTTTTAAGTTTATCTGGCGCCATCTATTGGTATATATATGCAACTTAAATCTAAAAAAAGCTAGAAATTAATTAATTAAATTTAATTAATGAATTAACATTTAAAAAAAACTGTATTAACATCAAGTGTCATCCACTACAAGTTCAAAAAAATGTATTTGAACTTGAGTGGATGAGTAAAAAGTATTTTATGAACGATTGAAAATTTGAACAAGATATATATAGGGAGAGTGTGAGCTAATAATTGGAAGGAAGGAATTGAAAAAGAATAAGTGATCAGTGACGACAAATAATAAGATTTTAAAAAAATTGATTAAGATATATCTATAAATTTTTTATAACTCCATCGACAAAAAAATTCTTCGAAAATTCCACATCCCACCAAAAAAATCTATAATTGTAACCACAACTCTACAAGAGGATTAAAACCAAGGTACAACTTCATCCAGTAGAATGAATGAAAAATGAATCCCAAGCAGGATAAGTACGTCCACGAGCTGACTGTCTCTCGTCTTGTAATCATCCCAAGTCAAACAACTTTTTTGTAGCCTACTTGAGGAGAGTCAAAGGTGCTGATACATACTGAAAACATGTTCGCCCATAAATCAAAAGGGCCCTTTTTCCTTGCTGTCGAGCGAAACATGAAAAGGGGGACGACACAACAATGCCAGTTGCGTTCCGATATTGGTGCGTTTTCTGTCTGTGGCAGGGGTCAGATGCGATAAGGAGTCAAGGTGTGTCAGATTGTGTGCATAGATCTGTTTGGAGATACACGCTATGCTCCCGGGGGAAGGTGCATAAATGAAATGGGATTGGAAGCGATCGGCGGAGCTTCAATTAGCGCACTGTTTGGAAAAGGATAAAATGATTGCTTGGATTTGGCTGCAATGGAGTTAGATTTGTTAAGTCTGAATATGATTAGGCTTTGATGAAGTTTTGTATTTCTTGTTATCATCTAGTGCAAATTTAATGATAAAAATATTCATTAAATGCTTCAAAGTATTGCACAAAGCTTACCGATTATAAGCATTTTATAGCTAAAGACAATTAAATTTGATCTTAAAACATCATTCAATATAAACTAAATTAAAATAGTTGAGATTTGTTTATATCATAATCATACCTTGTATGTTATTTATAGGGGAATTATAAAAAAAGGAAAACTTTTCTTGATATATGAATCCCTACCTATCGTACTTTTCACAGAAATAAAATGAAATTTTGGTTAAAGGTATTTTGAGGTATGAGCTCAAGAATCATATGAAAAACATCAAGTAATCTCTAAAAGTTACTGTTATAGTGACACGATTTCTGAAAATTCAAATGACATCACCTACTTTTTATATAGAAATGTGATCTCCATAGTGAAAAATCATAGAAACCTTTGAAACGGTACCTGTAGTAAGAAGCTTTTGACAAACTAAGAAAAATAGAGAAATCAACCCATAAAGACAGAGAAGAAATATAAAGCAAAACATTTTAATACACTTCACAAATTTTCCACGCGACCTTCTTCACACACGATGACACTTTGCATGCTGCAGATATTGGATAGCACGTACCATGGCAAGAGGAATCTGTTGAGCCTGATGTCTAATAGCATCGTTCAAATCAGAAGCAGTTTGCGGATTAATTACTAATACTTTAGATTTCAGGTATCCCCACAGCCAGAAATCCATTGGAGTGAGAACGAGAGACCTTGACGGCCACGGAAACGTGAAATGATGGGAGATAATCTGTCACCAAACTGCTGTGTAAAGAAGCGTTTGACAAAGGACATCACAAATAGGGCAGCACTATCTTGCATCCACAAGACGTCAGATTGAGCCTTTTTGCTATAATACCTGAAATCTGAAGTATAAGCACTGTATCCGCAATCTGAATCTGATTTGAAGGATGGCATCAGACATCAAGTTCAACAGATTCCTCTTGCCATGGTACGTGATATCCACCATCTGACGCATGCAAAGTGTCTGCATGTGAAGAAGGCCACGTGAAAAATTTGCACGGTACATTAACATGTTTTGCTTTCTTTCTATTGCTTTCTGTCCTTTTTGGTTGTTTTTTACCTTTCTTCTTAGTCTGTCTAATGTTGGCGATTTTCGTGCTACAAATACCTTCCCAAAGCTATTTAAGTTTTTTCACTATGGAAATCACATTTCAATAAAAAATGTAGGTGATGCTATTTGAAATTTCGAAATGGTTTATTTTAACCGTAACTATTAGTGTTTAATTGTTGTTTTTCTTATGATTCTTGAGTACATATCTCAAAACATCTTATATCAAAATTTTATTTTCTATGAATGGTATGAAAGCATGGGACTTATAAGTCGAAATTTTTTTAATAATCAACCAGTATATTACTAGTTTTGAAATTTACATGCAATTGCTTTTGTGTCTTTCCTAAAATCACCCCTTTCCTAAGTTGATATTTTATTAATTTTCATCATAAAATAATATCAAATTTCTAAATGATTAAATAGCAATAGAGAACTGTGTAATAAAATATTCACTGGTTTAAAAGTTGTTACACCGAGCAAAGACAATAAACATATGCAAGTGTGTTATTGTAAAACTTTGTAGACCTTGTTAAAGCTAAATAACAATATTGCTAATTACTAATTATTCAGAATTTTATTTTTCAAGTTCGTTTTAATTTTGCTTCTATGTCATGGATGGAAAAGTTTCATTATACATTTTAATTGGCTATGTTGCAATAATAATTTATTTGTTATGAAAGACTGAATTTTTATTAAAAGGAACTTATTTAAAAGACATTTTGCTTACTACAAATTGCAAAAGAAAGAAGTATTCAACAATGGAATCATTTATAAAAATTTATTTTTAAGGTAATGAATATAAACCTTTTAAGAAAAAAAAATATATAGGAAAAATATATTGTGCAACATATTTTATGGAAAAATACATGGATATAATTGAAAAGGGGAATTTTAGCGAAGACAATATTTATAAATTCATAAATTACAAAATATTAAAATTATATATGTTGTATAAGAGTTACATTTAAAAGTTATACATTTTTCACTGTCATATTAAATTTATATCTTTTAAAGATTAGCTAAATCTCCCATATCAGAACATTTTTATGCAAAACATGGAAGGAACTCTAGAATCATCAATGTTTCTATAAGAAAAAAATATTCTTATAATTAAATGATCCTCCAAATTGGCACTGAAGTTTTAATGCCCATTTCTAAAATTAAAAAGTTATTGAACGCAAGTTGCATGAAATAAATTAACTTTCAATAATTATTATTATAAATTATTTATTTATTATTTAAAAATATTTCCAAGTTATACCTATAAATAATAATTTAATAAGAAAGCAGAAGTAATTTAATGTAAGTTATTATTTAATTTAAAAAAAAAATTGTATAAAAAAAATATTCTAAATCATTTCATTCCGGTATAATCACAAATAGTTTTGATGAGTAAACGTTTTTTGTCAGTTTCATAAACAACAAACGAATACTAAATAAATTTGTCATCAGTCGCACAAGGACATATAATTCCACAACAAAACTCATAATGAGATGCATAAAAATGCCACAACAAAAAGTTAAAGAAATTTTGACTCATTACTTGCGTTTTGTAAATAAATAAGCTGACCTTTGAACAAGTCAAAAAGAAATTTTTTAAACTTTTTTAGTTTTTAGAACCGCCAGTCATTAGGAAAATGCATAGTTCAATTCACAACTGAAGGTTAAAGCACTTTTATTTTGAAATTATATCAAAAGCCAGTAGACTTCCTGTTTCTTTATTTTTGATGTATCCCATAAGCATTATTTATTAAACCATGTTTATTTATTTTAACTTCGGTTTGATTGTTAGTAAATTTGGGTTAAAAATTGAGTTTGCTTCCATCAAGTTTTGTATATAAGAAAGAAAAAACAATTTTTTTATAAACAACAAGGAAATAATAAATATAAGAAGTAAAAAGATTTGATATATTTTAATCGTGTATTTTCAAAGTAGCTCTCGATAAAAGTGTTCCACATCTGCTATCAAAACACAAATCATAATTATAATTTCCTTTATTTTTTTAAATTTCAGCACGTGTGTAAAAAACAATTTACACTTTTGTTATCTTTAAAATAAAATAAATTAGCATTCTTTGAAATTTAATGGCGTGTAATTCGAATTGTAAAATTGAAATAAAATTTTTGAACCTGTTAATAATTTTTCAAGAGATAAATGTATTAAAATTTAATTGTAAATTCTGTAAAATATTATAAAAGGTGGAAATTTTTTTTCTTTTTCTGTTACTATTCTACACAAAATGGCATATACTAATATCTTAGCACTTACCCAAATATTTGAAAACTATTTTGCCTGTTTAATAAAAAAAAAAAATTTTTTTATTTGCCAGCTTTTCCTTCGAATTTTACAATCATATTTCTAATTATAAGTTATAAAATCAACAAAAGATTTTATTCTGATATCATAAAATTTTTCATTTTCTGAAAAGAATCAACGCCAATATATAATTTACAAGATAGATTGATAAATTATACTGATTATAGATTCCTTTTTGTAAGACTTTTTTTTTTTTACGGTGTTTATAATTGTTGTAATATCTCTTTAACTGTGTGGATCTATTATTATCTACTATTGGAATATATTACTATTACTGTTGGCAAAGAACTTCCTTAAAATTTTGTTTGCGGAAACTTATAGAATATTGCTGAAAGCATTCGGTGAGCATTCCTACATCGAAAGGAAATGTTTAGCAGTGGTGTAAACAGTTCAAAGAAGGCAGAGAACGAGTTGAAGGTGAAGAGCCATCTGGCCGACCACCAACCTCAATCGACGAAGCTCACGCCCAACAAATTAAAGATTTGGTGCTTGTAAACCGTTGATTTATAATTAGAGCTGCTGATGTTAGAATTTCAAAAGGATCGGTCAATTTTATTTTGGGCCTCAAACGCGTCAAACCTCGATTGGTACCGAAAACACTGAATGCGCCAGCTCACACTGCATTGGTTCTTCTTGATTTTTTCACCAAAATTGAAACTCATATCGTTTCGCAACCACCGTAATGACACCGTGCGACTACTGGCTATTCCCTAAACTGAAAAGACCACTCCGGGGACACCTTCTTGTGTCGATTGAAACGGTTCAAAGTGAATCGCCGCTCGCTTTGAAGACTATCCCTGCCGATGACTTTTTAGCATGCATTGAGGATTAGAAAAAAAGTTGGCATAAGTGCATTGTGTCCGGAGGGGATTACTATAAAGGCGATGAAATAAATTTGGAAGAATAAATAAAGATTTTTTGAAAAAAAAAATAATTGTTCTTACTTTTTGGGCACAGTAGTATGAGTTAAATTATAATAGTACAGATACCTGCGGATGAAGAAAGAGTTAAATGAAGTTTCCTATTTTAGAGTTTTCTGCTATGGGCTTCTATGACTGAGGTTTTAGGAATGCTTTGTGGACGTTGCTTTGATTTTTTGCTTTTAAGCAACCGAAGAATAATGCATCCACCATTTGGACACCTTCCCATTACCTCCCACGGACAGGACACAAAGCGTAACATATACCCAGCGATACACACCACTCAACTCTTCTCGTTATGTCCGCTGACAGGCCCCTCTTGTTCGCGGCACCGCCCCATTTTGCAGAAAACCGATTGACAGTTTTTGCTTCCACCTGGACCCTCCCCCCACCGCACGTCATGGTAGGTCATGAGCCATTGTTTCAAGCGCGTGAGTTCTGAATTTTTCTTTTTCTTCTTTTTCTATTTCCCGCCATTTCCTATTTTCTCGAGAGAGTTCGTGTTGTTATGAGAATTATGATAAGAAAAAAAAACCTTTATTCTCTCCAACTATACTGCTTTGCTGTGTTGCGAACAGAACTGTTGAGATTTTTCTTTTTTTAATACGAAAGTTTTTTTTTTTTTTTTATTGTTGTTGTTCTTGCTGGAACGTTTAATAGTCCATTAAAATAGTAAGGATACAAAATGTCGATTTGTTTTTTTCGATTCCGTTTCGATTGTGTTGATATTAATGTAATAAAATTACGAAATTTTAAGGCAGCCTTAGTAGAGACCAAAGCTGATTGATGACAGATTTTCAACATAGTAAAATATATTTCAGCCGTAAATAAGACAAGTTAATGATAATTTAAAAATATTTATTATAAAATTAAATCTAACACGTCATCAATCTAGTTGATAAGATATAAAAATATGTATATTTAATAAAAATCTAAATCGATGGTTACCAAAATAATCGATATCGAATCCAATGTGTTAGGAGTGTATTTTGGCAAGTGGCCGATAAAAATTATAATTGTACAGGTAAATTTTAATAAGGTTGTTCTAGATTAATTTCATCTTTTCATAACACAATATCATGAAAACAGTTTTAGACCAATCAAGAAGGCTATAATGACGTTTACATTAATGAAGATTGTAATGCGGTTGTCATATATTAAACTTTATATTTATATCTTCCCTTCTATTAAACATATAATGTTAAGAATAACATTCAAAATCTTTTCACGTTAAGCCAATATTCTAATATATTATATAGATAGAGCCAGTAAAAAGCTAAGAAACAATTCATAGGTTCGATGATCAAAAAAGTTTGGATCCATCTAGTCTAGATTATCTTTTTTAATGGTATTTAATGAAGGTTATTATTTTGTATTATGTATTATAAATAGAAAGAAAGATTCAACAATATTTTTAATATGTTTTTTTAAGAAACATGAAAATATATATTTTTTAATGTTCGGTTTGTTAAGAGTCCACAGATATTTCAGCAAATTATGAAATTTATTTATTTATTTATTTTCCCCCTTTCAGTTAGGGTTGTATTGATAACGCACTTAAGTAAAGATGTAATTATCAAGTTTCAACAATACTTCTACTAATTTTTTTGATGGGTGAAGAATTATTTTTCATATAAGAATTACAAAGCGGCATTACAAAGTATGTCGTCCAAGTCTAACTCAAATTTTGAATATATATTTGATTTTAAAGCTCCAGGTTCATCAAACTACAAATAAGGATGCAATAACAAGAAAAGGAATCTAAATATGTGGAAGGAAACAAGGCGAATCTAGGTGATTTCAATGCACTTCAATTGTTTATAAAAAAGGCCTCTTCAAATGAATGTAAACAATACAGCCGAAACGCTATTTTACTGAATTTTGCCCGAAGGGGCATAAAACAACTACCGATCTATCTCATTTACTGAGTTTTCTTTAAACAAAAATACATTTAACTTTTTGAATATGTTCCTCAATTTCTTTTCACCAATTGTTTTGGCACCAGCGGTCATTGATCTTAAAAAATCAGTTTGTGTTTATTAGACTATCTTTAAAAATAATATATGTTGTTTCTTCCAGCCCTATCTCTAAGTTTGCTCAAAGTTCAGAACAGCAAGAAATGAGTTGCATTCTACATTTGGAATAGAAAGCATGTTTAAATGAAGTCTCTTCAAATGTATGGTATTTTGGATTCGTTTTAAAAGTCAGTTTCTGAATCTAAAAACATTAAAATATTTTTTTTTTTTAAATTAAGTTGCTCATAAAAAATTTAAATGTTTTAGTCAGTCACTCAAGTGATTCCAAAAGTAAAGAATTGAATTCGTCCATTTTAAAATGACAAACGAACCTTTAAAAATTTTAATTCAAAATAATTGTATAATTTTTTTTTATAAATGTAACCTACAAATAACGAAGAAAAAAAAACTATTTTTTTGCCAACTATAGTAAAAAAAAAAAAAAAATTAAAAATCATTGTAGGGAATATGATTTCACATACGAGATTAATTAGATTGTATTTAAGGAAATAAACATAACATAAGTAAACAACAAAAAAAAATAATAGAATAATAGAAAAAAATTGAAATAGAATAGAAAAAAATTATATTCAAAATTCCAGATAATATAATTTTTGTTGTAAAAAATAGATTAAGCAAATGCTAAAAATTATAAGAAATCTATAAAAAAAACTTCAAAGGGTTGACAATTTCCAAAATTATTCAACATGTAAATAATACATTTGAAAAACTGTTTTAAAGTACCAACTATTAGATACGTTGCTCAACAATATATTTTTGTCAGCTATTAAACTATTTTAATTTAAAATAAATATAAAATACAACAATATAAATTTTCTTTTTGATTTCTATAAATTTACTTAGAATTAAAGAAAATGTTTTGAAAGTTCTTATAACCATGAATCAAAAAACACAAGATTATTTTAAAATATTTTTTTTCTTCTTAAAGTATAAATCAAACAATGTAAAAACGTTTATTTCTTTCTTTGCTTTGTCATCATGAAAAGATTACAAAAATTTAGTCGAATCAGTATTGCGAAGAATACTGCAATTCGGCCGTGAATGATTTGTTTTATAACTTCTTCATACAAAATGCAATGAAATAATGTTTTAAAATTCTTATCTATTTGCTACAATGTAGTTGAAAAGGAAATCATTCATTTAGTAACAGATAACTTTGAAGATATTGTTATTAAAAAGGAAAACAGACGTGACCAAACTTCTGCATATACTTTAATAATGCTTATCAAACTTAAATAATAATAAAAAAACTCATGGTTACTACTTAACGTTGTTGTTAGAAATACAGCATCGTCCGTCGCGCTGGATAAATTTTTTAATCGGTGTGCTTGCAGTGGATTCCCTCCCATGTAGGCATCTACGGAAATGAAATTGCTGATCTGCTCGCTAGGGAAGGGTGCGAACTTCCCAAAGCTTCTTCTTCCAATCTGCTAGCTTCAGAGGTTCATTCCATGACTTTAGCCAGAGTGAATACCTCTTGGAGGTCGCCACCAATTCATGCATGGTACGCCGCTAAATATCCTGGTATGTCCATACAGTGCTCCTGTCCCAGACCTGCTCAGACGGCTTTAGCTAGACTAAGGACTGGCCACATTAAAGTTTGACCTTCAATGGAGACGAGAAGACATATGCCCTTTGTCATTGTTCGACCATCGCATCTCCCTCTCATCTAATAGATTGTATTGGTGCCTCTGTGAGGCAACTGTTGAATGAGGGGAGGATAGTTTACGATCTATTGATGCAGCATGATCTACTGGACTTGGTTTAGGATTCTAAATCAAGGGGCAACAACAACAACAACAACACTTAACGTTGCACATCAATATGAAGTAACAAATAACAGGTGTGACTCAGCGAATAGCAATTATTGCATTTTCGTTTTCTTTGGATGTAATCAAATGTACTAATTTTATTCACTCATAAAAGTTGTATAATACAAATTTCAGAGTTATACTCAGTATTAATTTATCACTGGGATTCTCAAACTTTTTGTAGTCGGGACGCATTTAAAAACCTACAAATGATTACGGGTGCACTATATATACATTTCTAATCAACTAATCATCGACTGCTAACACCTCAAAATTTTATATTCAGATAGTAAATTCCACAGATCATTACTTATAGACGGCAGAATCTCAGAGATTGCAATGGGAATTTTTTTAATATTGAAAATCACATAAACACTAGCGCTTCAATTCTTTTATTAATAGTTTTCATTCATTTTTTAAAGATCCGGCATCATCTATTAGTTTCTCAACTTAAATCTGAAACATTCTTTGGCTCGTTATCACTGTTTGACGATTTTTTTATATGAAGAAGAAGAAAAAAGTAACCAGAAACCATAATGAAAGCTGTCTTTGATTGGGAAAACTGACAAGAAAAAGAATAACTATATTTGTATATCTAGACAAATGTTTCCTTGAATACCCAGAACGCATGCCCTGGTGCATTCTTTGAGAACCACTGATTTGTCATGATGATTTCAATTTTTTAAATAATTTTTTAGATTGAATACATAGAGAATTAAAGGTCCATCAATTCAACATGTAAAATTTCTATAAAAATTTAATCTTGAATATATACAGATTATTTAAACATTGTGCAGGATTTCTATTTCCTAGGGCACTCTAATTGAGAGTGCTTTGGGCTTCGGAATTAATAGAGCTTGTTTTGAAAAATAGAGCTTGTTTTCATCTGATAAGTGATGTGAAACGAAAGTTGCCTTATTTATGCAGGAGATGGACATGGTAAATCTGTAAGCTGGAAAGTTCTTCTGTTGAACTTAAGGAAAAGGATGCGAAACTCTCAAATGTTACACTTGAGGTTGCTCGTCGTTCATTCCAAACGCCTGCGATAAAATAAAGAAGTAGTGTACCAGACCCCTCTCATACTTCTGATGAGGAATCTGCTACATACCTGCAGTATTTCGGTCGAATGATATGGGATGAACGCGCCAAGTATTCTAAAACAACAACCATCCTCGTTGTCTTTCTCATATGCAGCAAAATTTTTAAAATGTTTTACGTCTCAATTTATGTAAATCATTTTAAGAACCTTTTCCTTTTTTTGTCGGGTATTAGTAGGCTTCGTATTTTATTTACGGATGGCGCGAACAATGCAACGACGGGCGACGACATTAACTTTCGCATAATGCTTCGCTTTCTAGAACAACTGCCACGAAGTATGGAAGAAAACCGGAAAAACTCACACCAGTTGAGCTATCGATGTGAGACACTTCATTTATATTGTGTGTGTCTGTGTCTAATCCTCAGTGTCTTGTACTGCGAGACGGACATCCAATGAGTAATATACTCATGGAGGGAGGGAAGAGGGGCAGCTTCGGTTGTGATGGAACACCCGTAGGTATAAGTCTGACTTAGCTCCGTGACGCTGAAGAAAGAGGGCAGTGCCTTCCGGTAGGTTTTTTTAGGGGGAGGGGGAGGACTACCTCGCATTTGAGACCACGTCATGCGAGATAGGGATCTGCGGCTTAAAGTGGATTCCGAACCACTACAAACATCCATAGCACAACCGGAACTCTAACCCGAGATATGTGACACTGAGCGCTATTCACTCGGCCATTCAGGCCCAATGTTCAGGCCAATTCATATTGTTACGATCACCATCGAATCTGCATGTTTCTGAAACCAGTGACTACAATGGATGGTGCCTGTGGATTAGAACCTGACCCTTCCTGCATTTTTGTTGAGCAAGTTACCACTGAGCATATACATATGTTATTAAATTTTGTTAGATTAGATATTAAGTGTTAAATATATTATATTAGAAGCTTTTGTAACTAAGTAACTAATGTCCTTTTTTCTTAACTAAGAAAAAAAAAAAAGAAAGACCAACTTGTAAACTAAACACTCAATCATCAACCTCTAGAACAAAACATCCCATGTTTGCAGAATCCATGCGTACTCATAATTCGTAAAGCACGATCCACGGAGCATTTATTTCCTTCCTTTTCTGAGCTCGAGCAAGATCTCTACGAGGAATTAAAGTAGACAAGCATGTAGCGCACGACTTCCGAAATAATGACTTCAGTAAATAAGGGAGAGAAAAAAAAAGGAAGAAAAAAAATATATTAAAAAGGTAAAGAAAAAAATAAATAACGTATTACAAAGAGAGAGAGAGAGAGGAGAGAGTTAAGGGGTCGAAATTCCAGCTCCCTCCGCTGGTTTGTGCTTTGTTTTCTTTTAATTCCGAAGGGAAATTTAAATGGGGCAAGGACACCTTCACGAAAGAACGTGACGTACACCCGGGGGTTGAAGCATTTCCGAGACGAAACTAGTAATTTTGGAGGGCCCGATTCATCCTACTTCGGACTAAAGACAGGGTTGTAGGCAGCGAAGGTTTCCGTCGCCAACTCGAATCCACATGCACTGCGAAGCGTTTCTTTTTTAACAATATTTTCGTTTTTCTATAATGAAAAGGGTTGTTTTAAGTTTAATTGGGAATTATAGTTGTAAAGGCCATATTGAAGATTCAGCTCCAATCCAGTAGAGAATAGCAAATTTGAGATTAATACATTCAAATGAAAACCATTTTCATTTAAAAAGCAAATTTAAAAAATAATAATATAGAAAGTTGCGAAAAATTAAAAAAAGTATATATTTTTTATTCGTTTTTATCAATATCGGTGTGCCTCATGTTAATCTGATGCATGCCTCAAATAATACCCCAACTGTGATGAGAGGAGGACATTGGCTTCTGGTCGAACTTTTAGGAGTAAATACCCTTCAATTACGGGTCGTATGGAAGAAAACTTAAAAAACTTGCAACCGATAGCCTGATGGAGGATGCTAGAACACCAGACAATTTGTTACAATCACTGTTGAGTCTCCTCATTTCTGAAAGCAGTGACTACAACAAACGTCGCCAACGGATTCGAATCCTGCACGTTAGCTACGCATATTACCAATGAGCCGCGAATCGGACAATAAAATTAAAGCTTTGAGCTATTAAAGTTTTGAATTTTGTTATGATATTTTAGTTGGAATTCACAAAAAATCCTTATGTTGTTTTATTTTATAATTTTAAAAATATTTTTAACCTTATTCAGGAGGATTTTTTAAATGAAGGATTTAGAATTTAATTTATGAAATGCACTAAATCAAAACTTTATAAACTTTTAAAGACATTTAAACTATTTATTAAACTTTATGTGTTTTATTTTTAAATTATGTTCCGTCTACAAAATGATATGATGGACCCTATATTATTTCTAAATAAAATTCACAAAAATATTGTTCGATATTTAGAGATTTTAATTCGGAGTAAAATTATCATTTTATTATAATTGAGTTTTATATTTGGAAGTTTCTAAAAAATTATGCAAATTTGAAAGTCGGTAAATCAGTTTCATGGAGAGTAAAGCAATTAATTAATTTCATTTAATCGTCAAAAGAGTATTTAAATGTTTTATTCAGATATATCGCAAAAAGCATTAATGCACAAAATAAAATTTTTTTTATATTTAAAACTAAAACAGGACTAATAAATTAATTTATATTTGAAAATCAAAGATAAAAAATTATCATTTATCAAAATTGGCTTGCATATTGTTATGCGCTCCTTTTCCATAGCGATAAGCAGCCAACTTATGGCAAGCTTCCATTTCAACTTCGTGCATTCAAACTGTGGTTGACCCATCTCTCACAACTCGCTTACAACACCTCTACAGTTAACCTTACAGCAATAGTAATAGCAGGTGTAGGATACATTGAAAGTAGGCCATTTCCTATATGCTAAGTTCTAACCACTCGTTTGGATATCATATTGCTTTCTCACATCAAACATCAAAATTACAGTATTTGAATTTCAAATTGCGCAACTGTTACTAGCCTTCCCTGTCATCTCGAGATGCCTTTCTTGATGAGAATGAGAGATAAATCTCTTTTTTCGCTGCGCAGAGTGATGCTGGAAGAAGAAAAAAACCCCTTTGTCTTGTAGAGATCTTCAAACATTATCTATCCATGAATCTCGGAACTCATATTAGCAAAGGGTAATATTCTAATTATGCTGATATTTTAGCTTCAGGGATACATGTAGCTTGGCATTCTCGTAACTTTAAATAAATATTTGCATTTTATTTCATTCATATGATGAACGAATCAGGAATGAAATAATTCTTGAGTAGTCTACAAGAAATAATCTCTGCGGAGTCATTCAATGGCGAAAAAACGTAAAATTAGTTTTATTCTAAAATATTTGCTAAATATCAATACATCTTATAGACTGGTAATTAATTTTGAATATAAAAAAAAACTATTTCATCAAATCTAAGGTAAACCAACGTAAAATTTTTGATAACAGTGATTCTTACTCTCGGTTTTATTCGAGAACTAAAATTTGAATTTGATTCATAGAACTATAAAAAAATATTTTTTGTCTACTTTTTGTTATCTTACAGATTGTTCAATAATGAATAATTCTTTAAATAATAATTTTCGTATTCTCTCTCTCTGTATAGCTTCTTATTCTGATTTTGACAAACTTTCCTATTCAAATGGAAACATAAGCCTTTCATTTTAAATTTAAGCATTTAGATTTATTTAGAAAAGTAAAAAAAAGTTTTATCTCCTCTTATAAAGGATTTTTTTAAAATATTAAAATATGATGAAACACTTTTCGAAGTTCAATTGTATTTCATCTATATTAGAATAAGAATAAAATAATTCTCTACAAAATTCTCTTCTCTCTCCAATTCTCTTTTAATGAAATAATATTTTTTCAATTTTTTTAAAATTTTCTCTTCTAACCACTATTCTCGGGTCTGATGGCTGAGTGGCTAGTGATCTGGCGCTCTGTGCCACAGATTTCGGGTTTGAGTACCGGCGGTGCCATGGTTATTTGAAGTGGTTCAGTTGCCGGTCTAATATGACTGTAGGGTTGACAACTCTACCCCGTAAAATGAAAACATCTCCTGTCTCGAACTCTGACACTAGGCAGACCGCCTTATCCCACCATGGGGCCGTTGCACCACTGAAGATGAAGAACCACTATCCTCATATGAAGCTCAAAGAGACATTAATAAAGTACTTATCAAAACTAATTTTATTGAATCAAAACTAATTTTATTTTTTTAAATCTCAATGTTCTCAAGTTAATTATTTATTGTTAAAATTACTATGAGATATCGCTGTTACATTTACGCGGGGAATCTTATACTGCACAAAAGGCAGGACAGGTACAAACGAACTGCAGTATTCAAATAAAGTCCTTTATACGAATATATTTATTTCCATATTTCAATTTTTCACATGGCATAATAATTTTCGGATGAATTGATCACAAAAGCAAGAAGAATACAGACACACGCACACATTTTCTATAGCGAGGTGCCAATCAGCGAAAGTGTCGGCTTTAAATGATTCATGCCAATCCATAACGCCCGAATTCAAACTCATCGATTCCTTCAGTCATAGAAAACCGGAAAGCTTTGCACCAAGTCGATCGGAAAAGTTGTGATATACCGGCTAAGAGTAGGCTATCCGCCGGCACGCTATTATTTCACCAGCTTTACTAGTGCCAGGACTTTGCAAGGTGAATTAATAATAAAAGAACCAGAATGAAACTGTTTTTACCTTCCTTTTTCTAACTATGTACTATTTATGAAATCTAAAATAAGATATATCAACACATTTATTTAAAAAAATATGACGTTTTTATAGTAAATAAATATCATTTGTTGCATTTATTAATATTACGTGTCTAAATTATGATGCTAGGAAATATTTTTGCATTTATTACATTTGCACGCTATCCCTAAGTCAGTTAGTTAATCTTGTTGTTAACAATATCCCAATCCAAGCTTATTGCATTTTTATTATTTAAATCCTTCATTTAATTAAAGATAATTTTCTTCTTTTTTCTAAAATGCTACTGCTCCATACATTTAAATTAATGCGTGAGTCACGGAGGATATTGCAAATTTTATGGTAATTTTTTTATTCAGGGAAGTTATATTACAAATTTCCATCAGTGAAACTAATCTTTAGTTATATTCTTTATAAAATTACTACATATAAAGAAGAGCGAAGTATATGTATTCAAAAAAGGAAGTATATTTTTATATTAAAAGATTAATATAATTTTATTTTATATCTAAGGTTTTCACAATATACTTATTTTAATTATTTGAGTTGCTAAAACGAATATTTTAAAATATTTCCATGTAATGATAGTACCAACAGGAAATAAAATGTATAAACAGGAAACAAAATGTTATATTTTGAATATAAGCGTCAGCGCAACAGTCCTATCATTATCGCAACAGTATCATCATTATCGCAACATCCTTATTGTGGACCAAGGCCGTCAGCCGACTGGCAGATTTCGATACGGGAGATGTTTTCTTTTTACGAGGTAGGGTTGCCACCCTACGCCCTAGAGTCATATTAGACCGGGAACTAGAGTTTAAAGTGGACTCCAAAGCACTATAAACATCGATGGCATCGCCGGGATTCGAACTGTGGCCCCAAACGCCAGAGCGCTAGTCATTCGACCACCAGGCCCTATAAATGACACCTAACCCTGCAATATTGAAAGTTTAGTCAGGATACTTCGCCAAAATTTTGGTTTTATTGAATCTGCCTCTTTATGACACACAATAATTTTAGAAAAATTATTTTTGATCAAAATTTTCTAAAAACATTAACTGAAAATAAAATGTGAAAAGATACCACTACATCTTTGCCAGAACTCATACTTTTTTAAAAATTATAAACTGAAAAATCAAACATATTTGCACGCAAAATATTTCACATTTATAGCAAGAAAATTTACAACCTAGGTACTTAACAAATCTCATTTTATGCAATAAAATAGCGTACAAAATTATGCAAAGTATTAATTCTATATTTCTTCTTCTTCATTGGCGCAACAGCTCCATAAAGGGCCAAGGCCATCTGTCTACTGTAGATTTCCAGACAGGAGATATTTTCTTCTTATGGGGTGCGGTTGTTAGCCCTACGCCCGACAGTCATATTAGACCCGGGCATACGGTTAAAAACAGATTACAACCCTCCACGGCACCGGCGGGACTGAAAACCAGAAATCTATGGTACTGAGCACCAGAGCGCTACCCACTCGACCATCAGGCCCCAATTCTATATTTACAAAATGAAATTACATAGTAGATGAAGTCTTATGAAAACGAGTTGTATGACAATACCCAGATAAAAGTAAATTAACAATTACTTCATAAAGATCTTATTCTGCCACGTGAAGAGTTAGCAGGCATCTGCGTAATTCCATATAAAATGAGTACATTAATAGTTACTTAAAACACACAAGCTATCGAGATACTTATTTCTGGCCATCACTAAATGCATTTATCAAACATTTTCATCGAAATAATATTGAAAAAATATTCTCTTATCTTCGCCCTTCCATGGAGGCCGATGTTTCGGTTACACGTACGCGCTCCGCGTCACGTTCTGCCGTTCATCGTGACTGGAAGCCTAACCACTCGCAGATCAGCGAGCTGCGTGATATCACCACCTTCTAAAATGCACACTGGTCTCCGTTAATTGCTCCTAATCACGGGTTTTCGAGACTTCATCGCCCGCGTGCTTATTGACTTGTTATAACTTCATCTTTTACTCCGCGCGCGCAAGGTGAACGAGGATAGCGCACTGCTCCATCGTGATTTTTAGAGGGGCAATCAGGGTAAACAGTGCGGTATTAAATAAGGATATTATAGTAGGAAGATGCATTCTTTAGCGATAATATGTGTGTGAGGTTTATCAATTGAAAAGCCAATGAAATGTAGGAAATACCGTCAGACCACGAGAATCAGATTTCCTGTTAAATGTTGAATGAAACAAAATTCTTATTTGTTATTTACTTTATATGGGCCTGAATGGCCGAGTGGCTAGCGCTCTGGCGCTCGGTACCATGGGTTTCGGGTTCGAGTCCCGGCGGTGCCATGGGTGTTTGTAGTGGTTCGGAATCCACTTTAAACCGTAGGTCCCGGTCCTATTAGGATCGTAGAGCGTTGCGGGGGCATTGTTACTCCGCGTCCGCGGCTTATCTTCTAGTTACACGCGCCCACTGGGTAATGCAAAGTGAGTAACATCTATGCAGCGCTTGCCTTAAGGCATACAAGACCAAGCTGTCTAAGTGTTTGCCAGCTGCATTAGAAAAAAAAATTATTTACTTTATATTGTCATGTCAAAATTTGGTACAGATAATTACTTTCATTTAAACCGAAAGAATTATTAAACGTATACAAAAATTTTACCTTCCATCGTCTATACTTATAATACTATTTTATCCAATGTTAAATGGATAACGTTCTATACAATTAAATTATCATAATCCTGACCCGTGGTTGGCTTAGTGGCAACGTGAGCTGCTGGTGAGCATTAGGCCGGAGATTCAATCTACTGGCGGCTTTGTTGTAGACACTGTTTCAAAAAACGAGGAGGCTCGATGGCCTTTGTGAAGTTCAGCAAGTTGCTTCGTTAGTCTGACTATCTGGAGGGAGTTTTCCTGGGTTTTTCTCCCATAAATGTGGGATAGTTCACCCTAAAAGTCTTCCCGGTAGCCAGCATTATGGAGCCAAGTCAGACTTCTACCTATGGGTACTCTCCATCATAACAGACCCCCCACCTTCCCCCTCCGTTCCCTTCTTCCCTGAGACTACGGATTCATGGACTTGGTCTAAATGTTGCTGTCTACCAAGTGGGTTAAAAAAATTATGATAAGCATACAGTATTCTAAAAGAATTTTGACTGGACAATATAAATGGTGTAATAAAAATGGTGCAATAGTTTGATATTGGTTACGATTTAAATTAAAAAAACCGCCAATTTTATTAAAGTTTATAAAGAAAGGTTATAAATTTTAGTGCGTTGCGTGTTCTAGATAATTCTAGAAATTCCATTCCCGCAACATCATGATAAAATACAAACAGCTGATGTTTTAGTTGAATCATCGCAAATGTTTGATCGAACATCGAATGTGCAGAAGCATTTAGATTTAAAATATAGTTCAATGTTTATATAAAATACAGAGTTTTTGAACTTATCTGATAAAATATAAATGTAGTTGTTAATTATTTCCATAATATCGTTACATTTAAATAACATGACATGAAGCATGAAAACTTAAGCTTGATTACTACATATTCTATAGATATTTTCTTCGGAATCTATTTTAATTTTTTTGCTTTTTCAAATTTTTGTTGGTTTTATGATATTTACAAAAAATAAATGATCTAAACACTAGTTTCACGAAAAGCAAATGAACTTTACATATTTCTTTTCTATTGTCAATTTGTATTGTCAAATTTTTATCGAGTATGAAAATAGTTTGTTCTCAAATATTATTTTTATAGTTCATCTGATAGTTTTTATACATATTTTTTAACTAGAATATGGAAGAAACATAAAATCAAATTACCCTTCTATAACGGCGTTTTAATAGGTCCTCTATTATAAAAAATCTCTTATCTTCTATTATATCCTCCGTTATAAGCACTATTATATTCTCTATTCAATTAATATTACAGGTAATCCCTTTTAGTTTTTTACTGTTGGTCCCTATCTAATTAGCCTAAAGTGTGTACAAAATGACCGCAGAGCGATACACAAAACCAAACCTTCTTTTTTTATTATTTAATTTCTACTCATATAAATTAACGAAAAGTTAATTGTCTACAGGACTTCAATGAATAAAAAAATCAATCATTTTTTTCAATAAATATTTTGAATTGTGTCGGACATTTCAAAATTTTTAAGGATTTAAAAATAAAAGATTTTATTTATCTAGGAACAAAATATACCTGAAACGGCAAGTTTTCAACAAGCACTATATGCTTTATTAAAAAAAATGCAATGACTTCGAGATTAGTTATTAACTATTAATACTATTTAAGTGAAATCAATGTTGCTTCTGGATATATAATAAAATTTACATAAAAAATTATGGCTAATGATCGATTACTATTTTTATAATTGAATGATATTTCCTGCACTAATGAATAAATAAAAAGCTCTGCCATTGTAAAAGGTAAAACGATCATGTAGAAAGGAGAGGAAAAAAAAAGTATTTAATCACACAAAACAAAACAAAAAAAAAACATGAAAAGAAAAAGAAACCTGACAACCTCTCGAGTTTCCTCCGAACATCATATCATGATTTATGACTCACAGAAAAGAAACATCCATCTCTCATAAACTTCCCCCAACAAAAACTAATAACAAAAAAAAGAATAAACCACGGCTTTTTGGTCAGCAGAAGTCCGGCTTCAAAAAAGGAAAAGGTAAGAAAAATAATAAGGAAAAAAAGAAAAAAAAAATGATAACAGGGCCGCAAACGAGGACAATAACAAAAAGCCACTTTCCGTGCCGGATATCCATGCCGGGAAAAAATGCACCTGCTTTAGAACCAACCCCAAACGTCTTTCCCTCATGAAATCTTGATCCGAAATCCCTTTCGTAGATCGCGTGCCTACCCCCACCCCCACCCCCTTGCTAGACACTCTCGCCGCCCCTTCTGAATTATTTACGCCCCTGAGCCGCAATTGTTTTGTCGTGGGGCGCGTTGCTATGGAATCGTGGTTACCCAGGCAAGGGGGGTTGCCTGTCTTTGCAAACCCCCTCGTGACCCGCACGTGGCCTTTCCCAGACCCCCACGCGACTCTTAATTACCCCGACACCCAGGGTATTAATCAATGGATCGTGTGAAATGCCTCAACGATCACGCGAGCCGGTCGCTTCGAACCTGTCGGCGGAGTTTGAGGGGATTCTGGGACAAAATTGGTCAAAAGTTTGCTGAGAAATTAAGGATTTATTCATTCATCAGAAGCCACAGAGGTGGCGGTGATTAGCAGCCCTAACAGCTTCATTGAATGCGTTGGGTGTCAGGAAGCCACACATCGTGTGGTGGTTCGTTAGAGGTGGAAAAAAAAAATGGTTGTATGGTAAATAAATAACCTTGGAGCATTTACTAGACATTTACCTCATATTGAGATATAAAAAATGCGAAATTGAATTGTTAGAAAACTATTGTGCAATCAGGATTGTGCTTTTGCAGGGATTTGCTGATATTCAGATTGTTGTGAATTGGAAATTTGTTGACAATTGAATGTTATGCCCACCAAATTAGTGGCATCCAATCCTTAAAATTAGAGATTTGGTTTTGTTTGTCGCTCTACCTTCATTTTCTGCCCACTTTGGGCTATTTAGACCCTGATCTGCATTTTAACGTGGATTCCGAACCACTTGCAAGCAATCATGCCAAACATATAGTCTGGTATGCATTAATCTACATGCAATTGACCCAAGCAAAGGTTAAAATCAAATACATCATGTGCTTTCAAAACATTTATGATTGAACTCTTATCTATTCTTAAACAGGCCAGTCGATGATTGGTCAATACCATAGGATCCATATGATTGATCAATACCATAGGATTCATATGATTGGTCAATACCATAGGATCCATATGATTGATCAATACCATAGGATTCATATGATTGGTCAATACCATAAGATCATATGATTGTGATTAGAGAGGATTGTGGCATTAAATTAGTCAAATATTTACAGAGAAATAAAGCCATAATTCTACATCTGGAGGTACAGAAATGTAGATATTAACAGCACTAACAGTTTTAATGAATACCTGCGTGGCATGATGTCATAGATCTGTAAGGTGTGTTGTATTAAAACTTGGTTTTGGTTTTATAAAGAAAAGGAATTGAATTGTTAGAAAAGTATGTTTTTCCTTTGTTTAATCAGGATTGTGCTTTTGCAGGAATTCGACATTCAGATTGTCGTGAAATGGAAATTTGTTGACATTTGAGTGTTGCACTCACGCGATCTAGTGTCATCTAACCAATACTTCAGATTACAGAGGATTATGGAATTAAATTAATCAAATATTTGCTGAGAAAACAAGCCATAATGCTACACCTGGAGGTACAGAAATGTAGACATTAACAGTACTAACTGTTTAAATAAGGCATGATGTCATAGATCTTGTGACTTTGTAAAGAAAACTACCAAATAAATTCCCCTGTAATATGTGTTGTACTAAAACTTGGTTTCTGTTAAAGTCTCTAAATTGAGTTTTGGTTTTATAAAGAAAGGAAATTGATATTCAAACTATCAATCATTGCCCAGTCATCGCCTGGCTGGTTTTAGAGTTTATGAGTTCGATAATAACTATTTTGAAAGCAGATGATGCATTTGATTTTAACCTTATCTTGGGTCACTTGCATATATACTACTGAACCATATGATTCACCATTGTCGTACTGGGTGCTGGAATGTTTCCCACATAATACGAAAATTGATCAAAGGCTTCAAGAAAACTACTTTTTTTCAAATAGCTGTTTTTTTAATTAAAATTGTAAAGAAATTCGAAATTTTTATTGCCAAAATGCTAGTGGAAGTAGAGGTACACGTAATTTAAAGGAATTCTTTCCAATTGCATAAGTAAACTATTTCTATTGTGTGTTAGTTGATATCTTGTCTCTCTGTTGATCGAAAATCAGCAATTTACTTATATTTGGTGTCATGTATTCATAGAACCGTTGAAACACAACAAAGTGTTAAGCCATTGAAGTAAAGGTTCTAAATTTCAATGTGAGTTTGTCATTGGGATGACGTCATTAAAGAGCTGGTCTATAAATATGCAAACCACTCAGAGACAAAAACCAGCTGACGAAAAGCTAACCAACGAGCTGACTGAAGATAAGAGAGACATTTCGGATTGTGTAAACCAAACCTCATTGCATGTTGTCATTTAATGCTTTTCGTGACATATCACTCAGCCTGATGCTTTTAAAATGTTTTCTGGCTTAATGATAAAAGCAAATATGCAAATATGTAATTAGTAATAAATGCAAAGTTATTTTATGTATTCAGTTAGATGCGAAAATTGAATTAGATTTACACATAATAGAATAGAATAAAAATACATAGAAACACATAGAATAAAAATGAAGTTGAAAGTTTTGAAGAAGAAAAGGATTTTGAAATTGTTAACGTAATAAGGTAACCCATAATCAAGCATTAATTTTTTACCTGTAAATTAACAGTGAATTATGTTAATTAAGTGGTTTTAATGTTAATTTGGAAACTGATGGCTGAGTGAGGGGCGCTCTGGCGTTTCGGGTGAGTAGGGTTTGAGGATCGTTTCGAGTTCGAGTCTGGCCAATGCCATGATATTTTTAGTGGTTCGGAATCTACTTTAAACCATAGGTCCTGGTCTAATACGACTGTAGAGCGTTGGACGTAGGCCTAACAACCATACCCGTAAAAAGAAAACATTTTTCAGGTCCTGATGTCCGAGTGCTAGGGGACACAAGTTTTTGGGTTCGAGTCCCGGCGGGGCCATGCATGTTTGTAAAGTTCTGAAACCCTTTAAAACGTAGGTCCCGCTCTAACAGGATTGTTGGACATAGGACTAACAACCCTACCACCGTAAAAAGAAAAAAAATATGTCTCGAAATCTGCCAGTAAGCAGACGGCATTGGCTGTTGCGCCGATGATGAGGATGATGAATTTTAATTTAATCTATGTGAAGATTTTTGTGGAATTTCGTATAATAATAATAAATCTTTTTATATATATCTTCCGTAAAATTTTAAAAATATGATCAATACAAATGATCTAGATTTATAAATTTAAATTGTGTTTAACGCTTAGTATTTTGCCATCAATCCACACACAAATAATTAAAATCATTCAATTTTGACTATATAAAGTATTGGTTAATTATTTTTCCAAAATGAATAGCCTTGTCACAAAGATTTCTTTCTTTGAAATAAAAATAGTTTTCTTTAATATTAGTTTAATAATAAATAAATTACTCCTAATACCTAATAAAATTAATTTTATTACGGAAATAAATCTTTATAATTAGTTGCACATAACTCCTTTTTGAAGAAATTATATATGTTTATTTAGAAATATAAAAAAATATTTCTTTAATGGCAAACAGGAGACGTACTGTATTTTAACGAGAAACTCATTTTTTCATTTCAAAAAAATTCACATCTGAGTTTCAACTATCATGTATATATTTCAACGATTGGCATTTTACATGAACATTTGATATAAAATTACACAGGGTAAAAATCTTTTAGGTTCATTCACCCCAAATATTTCTAAGCTGTAAAAATGCATTGCTTATATTACCAATAAATTACTCGAAGTAAACAGGTAGAAAAATCATATCATTATATTCTGTTATTCAGAACTGTAAAGTTGATTTTGCAATGCCGATATAAATTGTTTTTCATATTGTAATTACAATTTGTTTACGAAGTATAATTCTCTACAACGTAATTTATTTATGATTTATTTTCGAAATACACTGTGAATTATTCAAAATATTTTGAATGATGGCAAAATGATTATGATAAAAATAAATACTGATTTCCACTTGAAGTTAAAAAGATAGTGATAAAAACCAATTTCAGGAAAAATATTTCGATGATATTAATTTTTGGTATAAAATTATAATGGGAAAAACAATGGATAAACGTTGGTATAAAATCATTTGTTTAGTTATCTAAAGTCATTAAATGCTCTTTTAATGTACAAAGCTATAATTTTGCGAGTTTTTAGACGCAAATATTATTTAATAGATCTATTTTAATCTAATACAGCAGCAGGAAATATTAAAACAGTATTTACTTTTTAAGAATAGTTTCAGAATGTTTAGACTCAAGGCTAGTTTTAAAGAAGAAATTTAAGCAAAATATCAATCTGAAAACTAATACGATCGGGTTTAATAAATAAGAATTCGATGCCTGGGGGTGGTTTGATGGGGACTGTGCTCGTATTACAATTCGATTAGTATAACGGGTACAATCAGTGATGACAGTGAAAGTGTTTCGCATTGGTTTAGTTTGGCTTGACACTCTACTGTCATTTTTTATACACTTTGGGCTAATTAGACCGGAACCTACTGTTTAATGTGGATTCCGAACCACTAAATAACATCCATGACACCGCCATGATTCGAACCTGAAGCCTGTGGTACTAAAGTTTCGCATCGGAGAACTTATCTTGAGAAAATTTTACTGTTTTTATCCAATACGATACGTAAATAAAGGTCAATAATCCTTGAAACAAAAAGGAATTATTTTCTTTTACATATTATTACTTACTGAAAGGTATTATTCTCTATTCTATATATGGAAAGACACTACTTCGTTAAAGTTGTCACAATCTGGTATTTTGGGAGTTTTGTATTAAAAAAATGAAAGTGTTTAGAAAAAATAGAATTAATGATTAATGTTAATTAATGATTGATGTTTAATTAAGGTTTCGAATTAATCTATTAGCATATTTTGATCAATCTGACAGGAGATATCAAACCGCTTGAGGTTTATTCTGAAATTTAACCTGAAATCATAAGATATTTATTTGTATC
Source organism: Caerostris darwini (assembly GCA_021605075.1). Lineage (NCBI taxonomy): Eukaryota > Metazoa > Arthropoda > Arachnida > Araneae > Araneidae > Caerostris > Caerostris darwini. The sequence goes on along the minus strand of BPLQ01001512.1, from coordinate 130,935 downwards.
AAGAAGTAGTAATAGAAATGATATGAAATGAACAAGTATATATGAATCTTTGAAAATAATTCAACTAATTGATTCGAACGATATGAATTATTGAAATTTTTATTCCCTCTAGTAAAAACTTTAAACTGACTATTGTCAGTCAACTGAAATTAAGTTTAACCAACATTAACTAATACCAAAAAAATTGCATGCTTAAAATGCAAAGTAAGTTCTAATGTACACGTATGAGATCATTTTGAGAAAACTGCGGTTTGGCTAATGCTTTTGAAAGATCAGTTGGCGAGAAAGTGTGCAAATAAAGGTCAATAATTTTTGAAACACTTTCTGAAAGGAATTATTATCTCTTCTATGTGTGGAATGTGCCTCCTTCGTAAAAATTGTCAACATATTGGGAGAGTTTGGGAGTTTATCTAGAAAACAATACATAGAAAAATGATAACTTTATATTTAATTAAGATTTCGAATTAATCCCTCAGCATATTTTGATCCCAAACCTTTTGATGTTTGTTCTGAAATTATAAGATATCTATTTGTATCAAGAAATAGAAATAGAAATTATATGAAATGGACATATATAAAAAATAACATAATGGACACATATATGAAATGGACGCATATGAATTTTTGAAACGAATCTTTCAAATAATTGATTCGAACGATATGAATTCCTTGAAATTTTTATCCCCTCTAATAAGAAACTTAAATTAACTATTGTCAGTGAATTGAAATTAACTTTAACCAACAATAACAAATAAAAAAAAATGCAAAGTAAGTTCTAATGTAAACATATGAGATCACTTTGAGAAACTGTGATCAGAAGAAATAGACAGAACTGTACTGATTTCAGGCAAGTGAAATTTACGTTAACCAACATTAACTAATAACAAAAAAAAAAAAAAAAAAAAAAAAAAAAAAAAAAAAATTACAAGCTTAAAATGCAAAGTAAGTTCTAATGTACACATATGAGATCATTTTGAGAAAACTGCGGTTCGGCTAATGCTTTCGAAAGATCAGCTGGCGAGAAAGTGTGCGATCGGTTGAACAATTTGGAGAAGGACCTTAATGAGCCAGCAATGGCAACCGAGCCCACCAGAGTCATTTAAATCGACTCCAAGTTGAGTGTACTCGGTTTCCCCGCCCCTCCCTTCACAAAATCCAACTCTCTCGGATTGGGAAACTGGTTGCGACTGAAAAATACAATTATATACGCCAGAGAACAATGCTAGGTTAGCCGAGGGTAAGTATTCAGGGCAGGCAAGGCTATTAAGCGTAATGGACAGTGAGTGCATTTGGTTCCAGGGGGTCATCTCAGTTCATGGAGGAGAGTATCACTCGCCAGCACAAACTACCTTACTGCGGACAGGAAGAAAAACAACTCCCTGCAGGAGAAAAAAAAAATAAAACTTTTTTGTTTTTTTTTCCTCCTTTAGCAAAGTAAACAAACCAGAATTCTTGCAGATTAGCAGATCAAGCTATTTTGGATTTTAAAGAAACAGCAAAAAGTATCAAGAGGGAAAAGAAAAGAAAATGTGAGGATGAGAAACAACTCGTTTGGTGGAGTTGAAAAATTGAGTGTCCAATACTGTCATTCCTGCCTGATTGATTGACTGCACAGAATGAGAAAAATGTTTATTTCCGTGAATTGCTAGTCATATTTCAAGATGAGGTTAAGTAGAACTTTTTGCCTTGTTTCTAAACCAACTTTTGGAAGTAACTAAAATTTTGAAAATGATTTAATAGAGTTTGACGATGAAAGCACAATTTGTGTTTATATACGATAAATGTTACTTTTTTAAAAAATAAAATTCTTTTAATTTCAATATATTTGATTGAGATAAATTTTCAGATTTTTTTAATATTAAATATTAAATTTAAACTGAAAAATAACATTAAATGATGTCCGCTTGAGCCAGAACTACAAATAATTTATAAAAAATATATTTCCCTCTTCATTTTTCTAAGAAAGGAAAGGCTTTAAATATTACTTTTTTTAATAATTATTTTTCTCCGATCGTAAAATTAAATAAATGAGGAAGTAAACAAATTACATTTAACCAGATTAATGTTTTAATATTTACAAAGCAATATTAATTTACAGAATTAAAGATATTCAGGGCTGGCAAAGAAAAAGTTCCTTATTTCCATTGTTGAGGAATTTGGCATTGTGAATTGGATTTGAATTGAATTTTTGAATTGAATGATTTTTTTAAGCATTTTGAGTTGTGAATTGGTTTTTCCACATAATTTTTTTTTCTGTTCTTGTTTTTAGCTAAAATAATTTTAAATAAAGAAAACTAAACAAACACATTAAGTCCCTGTGTTCCCTAAAGAGGTCCAACTTGCTTGGACATTTCCGTAAAATAGACAGGAAGAGACACTTACTCTGACTATTCCTGCTGCTGAGGTAGTCATCCTTGCAGATGAACCTATTCTCGTCCAGGACATAGAGCTCTTCCCCAGTGGACAGTTGCTTCCTGCACACCAGACAGGTGAAGCACTTCAGATGGAACACTTTGTTCCGCGCCCTCCGCACCAGGTCTGTGGGGGAGATGCCCTGTGAGCAGCCGGAACATTTGGTGCCGAATCGCCTGAAAGAAACAGAAACACCATCTATTAGTTTACCAGACAACACACACTAAGTATGACCTTCTGAAGCACACACAAGCGTAATAGAACTAGTCTTTCTAAAACCGTTCATCAGGGTGAATTATATTCTGGATGAAATTATTTCATTTAAAGCAAAGTTACATTTTTTTACTGCACTTTAAATGTCAGAACTAGATCCATATTAATAATACATAAAGGAGCCGAGAATATATTGTAAAAAAGTCCTTTAAACTATGTTTATACAGTTACACAGATGAATGGGGTTTCCAAATTTGAAGAAGTACCACTCCAAAGTGCCAAAATATGAAATGATAAAGTTTTGGTTAGAACATGCTTTTAGTAAAGAAGAAAAAAAAATATATATATGATTTTCAATTGAAATTAAACTGAAAAAAAAAGGTTAACTAACCTCAGAATACTAGTTTATTTTTCAATAAGAAAAGGTTGTTACTACTTGCAATTTTCAATTTAGCAGAGGAATAAGTTCCTTCAATTTGGAAAAAAAAAGCCTTTTTACTTAAAAGTAAAAAGCCTTACTTTAGCAGTCTAATAGAAATTTCAATTTAGCATTTTTTTATACAATTCTATCGTTTTTTTTTTTTTTTTTATTAATTTAAAATACAGAATTTTGCTATAAATAATGTCTTCACAAACAGAATTAATTGAACACCATTTGAATTTTTTCAAAAGAACTAAAAAACACATTGAAATTAGTTGTCCTTTAGTGCTTAAATGAAGTATTATCTTCATTGAATGTAAACAATTCGGCATAATAAATACATAGATCGGAATATTAAAGATTATTTTTAGAAACTAGAAAAGCTTAGAAGCAAAACTCTGCATTAATATACGTATGGAAATGTATGTTAAATAATCTATTTACCGCTAATGATAATCATATTAAGAAATGCACTACTGGTCATTACTGACTCATTAGCTTTGTTAATCCTTCAGGCCGTTAATGATTTCCATTAACATTTTAAATGCGATGAAAATCTCTGTTTGAAAATCCCTGATTCTTTTGAAAAATCCCTACTACTTCAACAAATGTGAGTGGCAGGAGTTGCGAGTCTGGGATTCAACCCTCGACCTTCTGAAAGTGGTCACGCGAAAGAGACGTCTCATGAATAAATTTACGCTAATGAAGAAACTTCCCTAACAAGCTGTTAAAACGAAATAAAGAAACACAAATGGAATTCGCAAATCCAACTCCGAGGTCTCTCCTTTGCAGAACGACCTGTAGAGTCGAAGAATTGCATTTCGTGAGAAATTTATGTGCGTTTTAGTATGCAAAGTTTGGGACCCTAACTTTTAGATTTCAATCTATATTTTTGTTATTAAAAACATTATCAGAGACTTATGTCTGGAATCATAACTAAGAATTGCATAATAATTTAGATTTTGAATGTGTTCCAATGTTTATATAATATTATTACAATTCTATTTTTGCACATTTAATAAAACATATATTTAAAAAAATTGATATAGAAGAACAAAATATTTTTTATACATTATTTTTTCTATTTCTAAATGAATATGGTAAAGATATTCTGAAGCTATTCAAATTTTTATATAGCTTCATCTTAAATGGACTTTAATAGATATTAATATAATTATTGAATGTTATTAATTAAATTTGAATCTCATTTGATAAATCAAAGGAATTGTAGACTAATTTTTATAAAGATTATACACAATATCCTTTTATTTTTTAAATGCAGAACAAATTTGTCTAAAAAGCATTTAATGGGCCATTTTCCCCATTAAAGTACATATATGTTCTCAATTTACCCAAATCCATCGTTAGCAAATATCAGCATTTTGATTAATAGCACATATATGAGCTTGCAATGCAACAATAACCATTGAAAGCATAATGCTGAATATCTGAATATCTTACATAATAGTTTTTTATTATTATATTATTATTTATAACTGTATAACAGCATAATATTATTATTTATAAATAACATATAATTATATAATTATTTATAAATAATAAGAGCATATCGTGTTATACATATAATTTGAAATTACTTTGCACTAACTTTTGAAAATATTCACAGTTTCATTCATGTCTTAAAATTAAACTTTAAAATTATATTTCAAGCAAACATCTTTTTTAGATATTTTTGAAAACTTACCACTTTTAGCCTGTTAATAGACGCAGAGTAGAACATGATTAGGGTTCGATTCCTTTTAATAGCGTGCTATACAATAATTATTTATTTTAAAAATTGAATCAACACACAGTTACAGAAAGTTAATAGTCTTAAAAATTTCTTTCATCAATAGTAATGAATGTAAATTTCGGGATTTTCACCATACACAAATGCGGGATAGTGACCTCTGATAATCTCCCCAGAAGACATTCACCAACCCTTCTTAATTCGTATCATTGAGATGAATAATCAAAAAACAACCGAAGAAGTTTTAACCTCAGAGATGACAACGACCACAGATTCATAGTGATTTCTATGGAAAATAATCACGTATTTGGATTATCTAGGGACTACGGGAAAAAAAAAAACGCCATTTTTGGCTATTACTCTGTCATTTAAAGCAATTTTTTAAAAAAAACCCTCAACTTTGGGGGAAAAAAACCTTTAGTTTTCGAGGAAAGAAATGTTATGCTTTTAAAATAATTTAGAAAGTAACATTCAATCTTATTTAACAAAGCGTTTAAGCAAATATAATGTCGCTGTTACATTTACTTTATTATCACCAAGAAATGTTGGTCTGTGAGGTATTTACTTAAAGGAGGTTTGGTTTGTCGCTCTACAGTCATCTTGTTCACACGAGGGCTAAACAGACTGGGATCTACAGTTTAACGTGGATTCCGAATCATTCACAAACATCTATGCCTCTGCCAGGATTCGAACATGAAACCTGTGGTAGCAATGGCCAGAGCGCTAGCCACTTGATCATCAAGCCGCTACTTAAAAGGAGTATAGAATTTTTTGGAAAAGTTAAATATTAGTATACGGTAAGTTATGAAATAATGCTAAAAAATCTCATTTGAAATTAGTAATCTCTGTGACCGTTACAAAATAATCAGCAAACGTTAGAACAAAAAAAAATCCTTTTTAAATTGAAATTAAAAACCAAAATATAATTTTATTATTAAGCAAATTTATTATCCATCCATTTGTCAGACTATAAATAAATAAAACTTCATTCTAACTATCCGTATCGAAATCGAATATGGAATCAATTACTGTACTTCGAATAGCTATTTTCCTGCCAGACAAAACAAAAACCTCAAAGAGTTGAATTTATGCCAACATACCACAGTGCATCGGGCAGCCTGCAAACGATTCGGGGAGCGATCGTGGGTGTTGTCAGAAGTGGAAGGGTCGTTGATTTGACCCCTGACACCGCATCAATGTCGCGCCCACAGAAAGCCTCATGAATATGCAAGCGGCCATCACCTGCAGACGATTTCCCGAAGACGAGCGACAGGTCCGAATGGATACCCGCGATCACCCCGCCTACTTTCAGAGAGGTTTCTTTTTGTGTTTTGTTTATTTGTCTATTTACTTATTTTTTTGCTTTTTTCTGAGAGTGCACAGAATGTATAATAGAATAAAAATCGAGGATTTTTTGTTTGTTTGGTTATTATTGTTGTTATACGGAACTGAAAAATGGCCTGCTGTGTGGTAAGTTCGTGTTGTTGAATCCATGATTTTTTTTTTTTTTTTTTTTTTGCAAATGATTAAAATTTTTGATTTTTAGCTAAAAGCATATGGAATAAAATAAATATATTTTTAAAATGTTTTTTTAATTAAAAAATATTCTTATATGTGGTAATAAATGAGATAGAGTACCCATAAATATTTTATTAATGTTGTACATATTAAGTATTATTAAAATTAAATAAATAAGTAATTAAAATAAAATTATTAAATAATTAAAATTAAATTCTTAAATAATTATTAAATAAAGAAAATTTCCAAAATTTCTTGATTATTACTTTTAAATTTTATACATACTATATTTTCAAATGTAAATGATTTTATTTGAAAATAGCATTAGCTTATTTGTTAATATGCTGATATTAATAAATAAGCTAACAGCATTCAGCCATTACTTCACATATGAATCAGTTAAAAATTTTTGGTAAAAACTAAAAAACAATTATGAGAATATTGTATTGGATCAATTAATTTATAAAAAATATAAACAGAAATTGGTTTAGAAGTTTTTTAGTTTATATAGGTATAGCTATATTTTCCCCAAAATTTGACTTACAACATGTCTTGAAAGCTTTTTATGTCAATTGAACTTAGCAAATCTTACTCTTTTTTTAAATTTTCTTTTTAAATAGCATTTGCTTTTAGCAGTAATCGCACATTCAAGTAATTAAAGTAAAAATTATGAAATTTTAAAAATTACTCTTGTTTAAATTATAACATAATGCTCTAAAACAAACGAATATGAAAACATATGAAAAATATGAAAATAATAACGGTGTATATTTTTCATGTTTTAAATGCATATATTCTTGCTTACTGGAACATAACGGAATAATAGAAATTAATCATTATTTGTAACTTATGTTTACTAAATAGCTTTATTTAAGTACTATAGTATATGTCTTTATTGTAGTACTATTTATGTACTACAGTACTTTATTATTTTATGAATATATACTTTATTTACTAAAAAAATTACTTTATTACTTTAAATTAGTTTACTTAAATAGTGCTTTATTAAAGTATTGTTGTCGCCTACTAGGGCTTAGTTGTATCAGATGGTTTTGTGTTGTAGGCGTCTGTAAGACCAATGGAATAGTGACAACAGTATATAGTGCTATTCATGTACTATATACTTTATTAAAGTACTTATTTTATTAAATACTTTATTTTTGTTAAGTATAATACTTTATTATTATTATTATTATTATTTTATTAAGTACTATATTATTACCTTATTTAAGTACTGTAGTACTTTTACTTTATATAGTACAAATATCTATATTTATTTACTGTGAAAAAAAAATTAATCCCCGATAAAATATTTGAAACATCAATTACACAGGTGACAAAAAAAAAAAGAGATTTTATTATTGATTTCTCTGGGGGATTTGATATCTGCATAACTTAGTAACAATTGCACACCTTAACACATTTTATCGCTTTTTCATGACCACCCGATTCTTAACAAAAAACAAAGATACATAAATGAATAAATATATGAATGGGATCCAACACACTTTTCTTCCCGTCCCTTAAAAAGACACTAGCCCAGAACTGGCCAGAAAGAAAGAAAGAAGAGAAAGTTTCTCGCAGAAGCTTTAGGATATGAATAAAATTTAGATTATCGTACCCTTCTATCGCACCCCTGTTTTTTTACGAGCATTATAAAATTCGGAAGACCCACGGAAGAGGGGAAAATATAGAAGCAGCAAAAGACTCGCATAAAACTGAGCCCCACCGTCATTATGTCGTAACCGAGCTACGACCCATAAACCAGGAACCTCACTGGCATGACAGGCATAAAGTTGAAAACAACGCACAAGGAGAGAGAGAGAAAAGCAGCACAGCAGACATCAAGAAGAAAAAGAAAGAAGAAAAAAAACACTAACTAAAAGCCAGTCTTAGTAACGCTGTTCTACGCGCGTGTTTATATAAACATAGAGCAGTAAGTGCGTATGTATTATATGAAAAGGGGGAACTGTTGTCAAAAATCGGCCGGCTCAACCAATTGTTTCTGCCCGCCTTCATCTTAAAACGGGAGCCTCCCATTTTTACTCCTTCCATGTACTGTTACCATGGAAACAGGTATCTTGTGAGCCATTCCTCGACTCCTTATATCCCCATCTTCCTTCAACTGATTAACGAACGCCCGACAGCAGTTCGCTCAGAAACAAAAGAGGTACCCCAAGAAGATGCACGGTGTTACGGTTTTTTTTCTCCCCCCTCATCTCCCTCTCTCATTTTTTTATTTTTATTTTTGGGTTATGCTGCTGCTGTTTCTACTCTTCTTCAGTTATCGTTCGCAGTCACTACGTTTCCTAACCCCCTTCGCCCCCCCCATCCCTCTGTAGCGTGGGTACAAATTTTATTCCCTTTATCGTAACATTTTTTTCTTTCTTTCTTTCTTCCTGATATTCAGCAGAATATATAATAACGACTCCCTCTCTCTCTCTCTGTTTCTTTATCGTTTGATTGGTTCAAAAATTTGATGGGAATTTTGGTAAGTTCGTTAGAAATACATATTTTATCCCACCTGCTTTTGCAATGGTAACTTTTTATTTTTACAAATAAAAATTGTATGTATATTAAGATATTAATCATAATATTATTTAAAAAAAACAATTATATTTTATAATCCAGGTTTTCTAAATACAATAACATCCACTGTCCAGTATTAATATGAGCTGATTCGTGTCCCAGTAATACTAGAGGCCAATGGGAAAATGTTGTTTGGTTTGTCACTCTACGATCATTTTGTGCGCACCTTAGGCTAATTAGACATGAGCTACAGTTTAAAGGGAATGACGAACTACTAACAAACATCCATACCACCGTCAGGATTCGAACATGAAGCCTTTGTCATCAAAGGTCAGAGTGCTAGCCAATTGGCCATCAGATCGCCCAATGTGCAGAGGAGAGCATATTCAAATATGCTGTTAACATACCCTACTGTAAAAAATAAAATTGCACTACTATAAGTAAACGAATGGGAGCCTGATGGCCGAGTGGCTTGGGGCTGGGTGCCACAGGTTTCTGGTTCGAATCCCGGCGGTGCCATGGATGTTTGTAGTAGTTTTAAATCCACTTTAAGCCGTAGATCCGGGTCTTATATGATCATAGAGCGTCACAGAGCCCAATCAGACTTCTCACCCACATCATTCCCAAGCTGTAAAGGGACAACTCAGTTCTAGGCACAGTGTTGTGGTGTGTGTGTTGTAGTAGTATGTAAACGAATATATTTGATGACGATCTTAAAAAAAATACCTAACACCGGTAGATGATTGATTGATTGAAGATTGAATTGAATTGATTGAAGATCTATGATTGATTGGAATTTTTCTGAATTTTTTTGAAATTAACACGTGAAACAAGAAAATTATTTCTGAGAGGCATTATATTACCCTTTGATCTTGCAAATGTTGCATCTTAGGTCCCTTTGAGGCTCCTTGAATAAAATTTATTCTGCTATAAAATTAGAAGCGAATGATCTCAGGTCAAATGCATAGCGTTAAAATAATTTTAAAAAAAAGAAAGAACTAATGAGATTTGAAGCACTTCATGACAAGATTGATTTCATTCATGATTTGAATGAAATCAACATTATTGTGCTTGTTCAAAAAAAAAATGTCATATCTCAAGAAAACCAATTATGATGTTATAAAATCCAGATAAATGGCATAAAATTTTAATTTGCAAGTGAGCGATTTCGTCAAAATAATTAGTTTTTCAAGCAGAGAATAAAAGATCTGCGAGTTTGTCTAAATTCAGAAGTAATTATTCAAATTATTACTAACATAAAAATTAGATAGATATTTTTCCTACCGGCGATCATACAAATTCTGAATTTTAAAATATTTAATTTAAGAAATTTATTTTTACATATAATTTTTTTGAATTAAAATCAATCGAGTGAGAAAATAACTCAATTTTTTTTTTTTAACAAATTTATTCAATTGTTAAGATGTTCCAAAGAATGAAATATTTTTCGGATTTCTTTTGTTTCAAAAAAACCGCATAGCAAAGTTTGATTCATGGCTGATTACACTTTTTTTTTGAAGTGTTTGCTAATAATCAGTGAAGAATAGCCTAACTCAGGTTGAATGCATCTGTTACAACAATTGAATAGCGAGACTTCTCAAGAAGTTAACAATGAGTTTTCGATAATAATTTTTATATTTCTCGGAACATCCATAATACTTAAAAAAAAAAATAATATACAAAGATACTGACTTACTCATACTGATCAATGAATAAGAAACTACTGTGATTCCACACTTTTATTGAACTAAAAAAATCTTTTATCTGTCAAACTAATGAAAAACAAATAAATCTGAAAACTTGCTTTCAATAGTAGCAAAGATTATTGGTAGTATGACGGGTATGTTGTTTTCCTCAATATTAACCACCCAGATATTTTCATATTCAATTATACTAATGAGTAAAATAACGTATCTATACATCAACTGACAAACATTCAGTCATCAATGTTCCACAGGATTCCAAAACCATTGATACTTAATGTGGCAAGAAGGCGTTATCAAACTTTATGTTTTATTAATGAGCTGTAGAATGCATATTTAGAGTCAATGACCAATAAAAAATTAGAATATTACAGAATGAAATATTGTTATGCTGATAGATTGAACGAAATTTTAAAACTTAATTGCGGGGACAGTTTATACAAAACTTTCCTAAGTTGCTACAGGTAAACAGTATGTTTAAAATATTGAAAATAAATAATGTACATAAGAACCATCAACTTTTCAATGTTGACCCACGATAGAGTGATACATCCACCCTTTCATTGATCTGTCAAATTCATCGGGTATAGGTTTTATTGACTGATTAACTCAAAAAAAAAAAAAGTCAAGAACGTTTCCTTCAATCTAATTTCACAAGGAATCCTCAATCATTTATCGAACCTCTCAATATATTAGAACCTTCAGAACTTAAACTAAAGCTACTGAATTAAGGATCGGCATTTTTTTTTTTTTTAAGTAGAAAGGTTTTAAGGAATTTTAAATCTTTTCGAATGTCTGCTACTCGTAATCTTATGTATGTAAACTCTACTTTTATATGGTTGGCTGGTTGGTTAGGTTTTCCTTCAAATAAATCGATGGAGGACATGCTTTTGGTAGGGTTTTTTTTTTTTTTTTTTAGTTTTGCACGATTGTGTGATCTCAACTATTTACTCACTGACAATAACTTAGTGAAATCAAACATATAATATAATATAAATAAAAATATATAGATAAATATTACATTGTATCCAAGAACTGAGGGCTTTTAAATAAAAAAATAACTTCATTTAGGCGCTTTTTCCAATATGTTTTAGAAGATTTTATTTATATTATATTATTAGATATTTTATTTGTACATATTATTAGATTCCATTTAGATTCTAATTATCCTTCGGAATATTTGCAAGAAGAAATTATAATACTCGTGTGCTCGAATGCTAATACTCGTTCTCTATAGGTTCTAATATGAAATGATTCTACAAAGTTCAGAGGGTTCTAAAATCTCAGCATACTAAATTTTAGCAAACGGCCTATTTTTTTTTCTTCATGTTCTAGTGTTATATTATTTATAGAAGTATATGGAACTGACTAGGACAGCGGTCTTCGAATTACAGTCTTAGAGCACCATCAATCTGGCCTTCCTCAGTTTATTTTGATTGTATTATAAAATTTACAATGTAAAAGATCCTTTTTTCCTAACTGCTGGCTGTCTATAAATTTGGAGTAATTTTGGGAATCTTTAGACTCATAATGTTTTTATTTTCTTTGAGAACTATTATTGTTTAATTTCAAATTATATACTTTGCCTTATTATTTGACTCAATCACGAAAGATTGATATCAAAATCTGTCCAACTCTTTATTGTCTTCCATATTTATACAGCAAGTACTCGGTACTCGGACAGGCGATCAAACAGTAGGTTTTTTTCTTGAACATGCTTTAGCTCTACTACTCGCTACAAAATGTTTTTGCATATTTTGTTTAATAAAGCTTATTTGACTTTTTGGAAGAAGATGGCTCTATACTAATGTAGTGCAAGATGGTATCTCTGCTACAATGACTTGTCATTGACGCTTTCCCGTAAGTATCAATCAAAATTGCAAACGTAGCAGAACCCACCCTCAGCGGCATAGATACTCACTCGTCTATTAGTTTTGAAACGAAAATTTATGCGTAATTCAAAACTACAGTAGTTATGAGGAGCTAACTAGGAACTTAGAGGAGAAGTCAATGTAGACATAAGGCTAAAACTTTCGTGACCTCTGGTTTAGGATATAGAAGAGGCCAATAACAGTTTTTTTTTAAATTTCCAGAATTTTAAGCAAACGAAGAAACATGGAATCATTCTATCTATGAATATACTTATAAGCATTTATACCTCAATGTTAATAATATCGCCCGTATTAGCGTGAACTTACGTGTTAATACTTTGCATTAATTTTCATGGAGAATAACATATTGAAGTCCATACAAATCAAGAATCTTCCCTTCATCTACCGCCTTCCAGATCTCTCAAGCTGGAAGGTCCTTGAGTGGTTAAAAATGAAGTGCAAAATTACGTATTCACACGCCAGGCTTAACGAACAGTCTGTGCCATCCATCTGTTCCGAAAGTGGCGTGGTTTACTTTCACTCGAGGTGGCATCAGGTCGTTAGCGTAGAGGTCTGGTGTTTTATTGCGGATGTCGTGCAGAAGGGACGTTTCGCGTGATGCCCGTGTAGTGGTCGTGTCACACAACACAACTTGTGGGTCGCGTGTGCCCAGAAACAAATGAAAACAACGTAGCGACCGCTTGGCACGTAAAATGGTCCTCCACAAAAGAAAGGCGAACTCTGGACAGGCGAGCGATGAATAATCGTCACTCGCCGCGCCGTGTAGTATTTTTATGGGCAGGCGGAGTGACGGCCTGGAGGAAGTGGGATATTGTGGTCGAAGTCTTGGTGTCAGGCGTATGCTAATTAATGAGAGGAAAAATTGTGTTTGCGGAGAATTATGGCTTTTTCGTTTTTCCTTCTCGGTGTTGATTTCGGTATTTTTAAGGGAAAGCGATTGGATTGAATTCGTTGGTTACTTTAGATACTTTTGGCAGTTTTAATTGTCATTGACTACTTTTGTGCATTTGAATTGTAAGTTCTAGTTTTCTTCTATAATTTATTCAAACATTGGTAGTCAACAAAATTATCACAAATTTACAAATTAAACAATTTTGATAAAATGAATATGTAAGTGAAGAAAAAGGTCAGACATCCTTTATTTATTGAATTTAAGATTGATAATTCATCGAATCTATTCTTGCCAAATATATGGATATATGAAAACACATAATTTTCCGTAATATATACTAATAAATCTTAACTCTTAATGCGAGAGAGAATTCGTAGGTCTAATAGATAGATTGAAACTAAAATTTTCTGTATTATTAAAGTCTAAAAGCAATCCTAAAAGATTATTTTTTCAAAGTTTCATGAACCAGTTTTAAATCCATAATGTTACGCAGGACTGACATAAGAGCATAGAACATGTTTAAAGTTTTTAACAGATATTTAATGAACTATCTTTTTAAATTTACAATAAAAATGACAGCAATTTATTAACCTAAAAATTGTTCAGCAGATGATATAGTACATCCAAATATTTTAGCAGCTTTTTATTTTATTTAAAAATTAAAATGAAAAATTTATTCAATATTTGAGATACTCATTTCTTCAAAATTAATAAATAATATGTAGTTGTAGAGCTATGTAGTTGATGCATTTTATCATTCAATCAGTCAAAGGATATTAACTTGTTGATATTAACTGAATGAGTCTACTGAGTAAAAGGCTAACGACATGCAATCATGTTTCGCTGTTAAATGCTTTCCATTCCATCAAGTATATCAATATATCAATATTGGTCTAGTACAAGTATATCAATATTGGTCTAGTACAAGTATATCAATATTGGTCTAGTACAAGTATATCAATATTGGTCTTGTACAAGTATATCAATATTGGTCTAGTACAAGTATATCAATATTGGTCTAGTACAGTACTCGATAATACAATAATAAAAGGATTTCTACTTACAGTATATTAAAAAAAAAAGTCATTGTATCAGAACAAATTTCATTCTGAAATTTGGATTCCTATTTGAAAAGTCATTTTATGTCGTATTAAATCATATTTCATCAAAATGATATTTTGCACTAAAATCAAATCATATTTTGCACGGAGTAATAAATTTTACTCTTATAGTCGAATGAGGTAATAATCATCAGCAAAAATGCAAGAAATGTTAAATATACACTTTATGAAGAGAAACAACTTTCTGTGAATTTCACAGTTACTGTAGTAAAGTGTTATTTTCAAGTATATGTATAAAGTCAATTCCAATGTGTGCAGCGAAATTGTACAGCTACACAGGGAAACGTTTCTTCCATATAGATTCTTTGTGCAACCTGACGATCTCATTTAATGGTAGAACGATCAACCATGACAAGATTTCGTTTTTGACGCTGTTTAAGCATAGCATTAAAAAGGTAAAAATAGAAGGTACCTGCCAAAGATATTGAAAAAGTTCATTCGTTTGCTTTACAGAAAATCTAAAACACGAATCTTCAGATTTAAAATATATACTCATGCTCTTCAAAGAATTTCTTTCTGTGTATGTTTAACTGATAAACTGTGGATATAACATTTTGTTTTAGAAATATTTTATTTTAAATATAAATGGAAAAAAACTTTTTTTAAGTTGAATATACTTGATTTTATCTTTTTAATGTATAAACAAATCAGGAGCATTAGTAAATAATTTAATAAATAAATTATTATTTAAACACTGTAAGCTAATTTGTCCATGTTTGCAAGTATGTATTTAAATAATTACAAAACTTCAAAAGCAAACAAAACGCACCATTCAATCGAAATTTAAATAATCCCATTCAAATATCTTTAAAGGAATTGAAGCTCAATTAAAAGAGTAAAAGAAAGTATTTATCAATGGACTAGATAATATTTATTATAGTGGATATTACCGAGGAAAATTTTAAAAGGGCAATGCACAAGCTTACGCCTAGCTTGTGCTTAGATATATAAAAAAAAAAATTCAGCACAAATGCTATAATTCATAGGTGTCTCAAAATCAACAACAAAAAATATGTTTTTTTTCCCCTTTTTAATAGACTTTTAGCATAATTATCTATTCAATTAATTTAAAAATAAATTTCGCATAGTACAATATTTCGCCAAACGTAATGAAATGCTAATAGAATTAAATACTGCATTAAAGGTAATGAATGTATGCAGAATGACACAAAAAAAATTTCATTTTACTAATTGATATTAATAACGACATATTTTATGACGACATTAATGCAAATTGATGCAATAGTAATAAAAAATTATGAATAATGTATTTTTTTTCAATTAATGTAAACAAGTTTGCTTTTAGCAACCTATCAATAAAATAAATTGATATATAAATAATTTAAATATCTAAAATGTGAATTGTTTTTTAATAATTTGATTATTAAAGTTAAATAATTTATTTTTAATAATTAATATTAAAGGTGAACATTTTGTCTAATAAGAATCTGTAAAATATTATAATATTACTGGCCGTTTTATAAAAATTATCCAATCTATAAAGCATGTGCTATATATAGCCAATAAATCTCAAGTTTAATAGAAAAAAAGTTCTAGCACTAAACTTTTGATTAAGAGATTATATTCGAATAAGAAATGACAACTAAACCAAATAAAAGTGAATAAAGATATAAAATATCATAAGATATGAGCATAAATAAGAATTATGCATTCAACTGCATCATGTCCTATAAAATATTACTTTTTATTTAAAAAAAAATTAAGAATTCTTTTGTAATTTTTTGGTTATGCAGCAATTAAAAAATCATTTAAAACAAGGCCTTTTTCTTGTTATTGCTTTTAATTGCCTATCATATATTCTATGCGCGCTTGTCATTTTAAATGGATAACTATGGCAACAAGATTAATTACGTCTGGTTTTTCTGTTAGGCTTTCAACCAGCTGGCCATCCATGAAACATATTACATGTTTAAAGCCCTGCAAAGAAAAGAATCTCAAGTTTACACATAGCATAACAGTTTCCTTAGCCTAATTCCTTCAATCCAATATTCTAATCAAACTGGCCCAAGTGACACGCAAAATACATGGAACCTCATCATTTACAAGAAGACCCAACACCTGCAAAAGGACGCCTGTTGAGATTCTCGGAAAAGCAAAGAATTCTTCCTTCCCTATTTCATACACCACTTACCCCTAACAAGACAGGCTTTTGGGAAAGGATTAACTGGTGTTGTACCTCCAGTAGGGGGATTAAGTGTCCACTCTAAAGGACTCCTTTGAAAAGGGGTAAAATGGCTTTGTCGAGAGACTCACACATTCACTCTGAATGCTGTCAAGAGGTGTCTAGAGGCAGGTTTTTGAAATTCAAAGCTTCCGCTTCACTGGAAACGTGTTATTTACTTTCTATACGCAGTTAAGCATACACCATCTGCAAGGGGATTTGATTCAAAATCTCAAAAGAACTTGACCCCTCCGTAAAGAGCCAATGAATAAACTTCTGGGTGTTCGTTCTTCAGGGTCAAATGGATTTGTCAGGTTTTCTATCTTGCCACCGTGGTAGCTTTAATCAGGCGTTTCATTTGTGTGTGTTGAGAAAATATTTCTAAATGCTTGTTGAAACTGATTCTTGAAAAAAGGTTGCCTTTTAACTGGTAGCATGAGAAAGCAAATAATATATATATTTTAAAAGTTTATGAATTTATCTATAATTTTAAGCATCGTTTTTAAAGATCGGTAAAGGCGTTAAATTCATGAAAAGTTTATAAATATATCTGAGATTTAAGATTTATAGTTTTGCTTTAGTGAGAAGAGGTAACAATTCCAATAAAAGTTTTAAAATATATAAATGTAAAACATATGAATTTTTAAAGTTTTGTTTATATTACTATTTAAGAAATTATTTTTTGTAAGAATTTTTCTTCATTCTTTAAGATGACTTTATAATTGTTCTTAGTTAAATTACTGACAACTTTTAATTTATCTTTTTTATGATTCATAAATCTTCACATGGTTCAATTTTGAAATGTACGGAATGTAAATAGCATGATAGAACATTTTACTGCACACAATATATCGGATATGAACATTTTTAAGAATAATAAAATTTGTAAAACTTGCATTCTTTCCTTAATACATTCATCTAAGCAATTAACAAAAAATTACGAACTTTGCAGTTTTTTATCAAAGAAATTTGTTTAAATTTTTTTCGGCTAAGGGAATGATTTTTTATTTAATCCCAAATTAAGAATAAGGTTATATATCTTTACTATAGAAAAACTTTTAATTGCGGTCTGGGACTTCACGTAAAAAAGAATAAGAACAACTTTTTCTGATAAGAGTACATTTTTTAAAGCCACTAAGCTGTATGATTTAAAGCTAAAAATAATTTCATTAATTAAAATATAAATAATTTAAATAAAATAATTTAGTAAAAATAATTTCATACTGCATTTTTTAAGCCACTTTTACTAAAAGATTGCAATTAAAAAGTCATTGTATCTTTATACAAATTGCGAACGACTAAATCTTGAATTTCAATGTAATTTCTTAAAATATTTTTACAAAACCGTGAGAACTAGCTACAAACCTTCATATATCGATCTTACTTACAGAGACGTTGATGTAGAACCTATCACAAGCAATACCATTTCGTTCTGTACAGTTTCTAGAGTTAATCCTTGAAGAATAGAAGTGCAGCAGTTGACCTATTGTTACATTTTATGTCCATCAGTACTTGACAACAACAGATTCCGTCCGATCAGATTAACCTCCCACGTACTTATCTCCTCCCCCCAATGAAAATGCTGGGTTTGGAAAAAGGGCTTTTTTTTAATCCCCTACCCTTCCCTTAAACCCGGCTTTAGATATCCATTTTTGAATGAGAAATCCTCTGAGGATTGAAGATTTGGTTGGGGTTCTTTTTAAACAAAAATGCCCTCTCCCTTTTGATGGGTGGTCCTCTGGGAACCTGAGAGTGGGTTGAGAAATAGTTTCAGTAGATACTAGAGATTTTCTTTTTTTTTTTTTTTTTTATTCAATGAAGGGTTTTGGAAAAGAAATGTTTCTTTAACTCTTTGAACCATACACATAAAAGTTTCATACACGCAGCTAGAAAGTGGTCTGTAAAATGGTGGTGTGCTTGGAACCCAAATTTCTTTATTGTGGGCTTTTATTTATTAGTATCATTAATAAATTTTATATATTATATATATAGAAGAATTCAGTAAAATTTAAAATTCTTAAAAAATATGAAAAAGAATCAACATTTCATTGATGTTAAAAGACTCAATTTGGGATATATCTTTACTTACTGGTCAACTACATTTAAAATACATTAAAATAAAAGTATCTGATTTTCTCTAAAATGAATTTTTTTATTTACATTTCACTTCTAATATAGTTTTTATTCCAAGTCTACATAAATTGTTCTTATTAAGCCGTCTAAGTGGCTGAAATAATTTTAAACAGCATTTTTTTTATTAAATGTTTTTACTTAATTGTTTCTATTTCGAATATGCGCCCTTATTTAATAAAATTATTAAAAATAGTCTCCGTAACCATTATATAATCTAACACGTTCTCTATTCTAATCTAATTGTGCACAATACTTTTTATCTTAACTTATTTATTTTTGCTTTCTTACGGATGACACTTAAAGAATTATTTAACAGAAATAGTGTAAAGGTTTAAACATTAAGAGGAGACGAGAACATACACATTAGCAAATAATATTAAGATTGAGAAGGGACATCAGGCAAAATATTGAAGAGTGCTAGAAGCTAATATTTTTTTATTTAGTTCAAGTCAAAAATAAGTTGTTTATTTAAACCTTCAGCCAAAGAATGTAATTTGAAAACAAATTAAAATGTCATCTGTCAGTTTTCTTGTTCAAAGTTCTAATTTAAAAAAAAAAATGTTTTGTCCAACTCAAGGGAGAATAATCCAAAATAAACGTACAAAACATTTTTTTTTCTTTTTAAATTAACCATGAACGAACTTTTGAATAATTGGGCAAGTTCTTCCATTTCCTTTACTTATTTTCGGGTTTGCTGATTTAAGGTGGCAAATGAGGAATTAAAAATTTAGGTTTGTTATTGGATGTTCAAGCATTTATTCTACATGTTAATTTCCAAAAACATCGCTCAATGTTTCAATTTTAATGACACTTTAATTTTTTTGTCTATCTCATTTTCCTCTAAACAATACATGTGTGCAACAACAAATTATGGTCAGAACTTTTTTCCGAGAACTTATAATTGGGTCTTCTTAAAGAAGACTTGCAAAAGTTGAGATATTACTTAGAAAAAGAAATATGAACGTAATTGAACTGGCAGATTATAGGATGAAAAAAACTCAGCGAACTTATTTTAGTGAGAGAGTTCTTTAATGAGAAGTGACAATACACAAAACGAGAGAAAATATTTATTGTGAAAATAACGGGGATATAAGTCTTCAGACAAAGAATAAAATATTCATAAGCATCCTAATGCAGTTTTTCTTTGGAAGACGACTTCTGAACGCACTCATTATATCCCTTGCTGAGATGAATGAAAAAGAATGAATTTTAATCTAGTTTAGAACGTCTTTTGTAGATAGAAAAAAAAATGGAGAAAGAAAATGAAGATTACTTTTATTGATTTTAGAATGTGAGATTTTCTGATGGGCAGAAAGATAAAATACTATTTTGGGAAATGTGCCTTGCAGACACAGACAGAGAAATAACGGAGAATTTTTTTAACCTTTTTTTCTTTTTATGTGAATGTTAGAGATTTTGATGGGAGCATCTCCTTATAATTGTAATTTTTATCATTAAAGAAATTTGTAAGTTTTATTCTATTTCATGTTATGTAATTATATGTATGAAATAAAGATGTAACAGAAATGAGATGATAAGAATTCGAAAGAAATTATGAAAATTAAATAAAAAAGTAATATTAAAACAAACATTTACAGTATAAATGATGACATCTTAATCTTCTAAATTTGCTACAAAATATTAGTAATCGTCAAATGTTTCTGAAAATTTTCATCCCTGCTGTTTTAAATCATATTTTAGTTTGTGAATTAAAAATGTCAATTGTAAATGGTTAATTTATTAAAAAATTTAATTTGCAAATAAAAATTATTTTATATTTTTACAGCTCTCCATAGATGAATTTTCTTAATTTATTTTTAAAAAATTGTTGTGAATAGGAAAAAAATATCTAGTATGCTTATTATTTCCAAAATATATAACAGTTTAACAAAAATTTAGCGGTTTAACAAAATATTTAGGAAAAGAAGATCGATCCTACAAATACGTACATATTAAATGTAAAAATAAGAATAACCCACAACTAGTAAAAAAAATGTTTGAAACAAGTAAAAAAAAGAAATGACCATTATAAATCCCCCAAGAAAAATTCCCCACTTTTCATACAGAAAACTGTCCAAGAATACAAAAACTTTCTTCGCCCAAATCTCTGCATCGAGAAAATCAGTGGATTTATATGATTCGCTCCAGTTACAGGAAATTTAAGTGAAATAAAACGAATTTCTCAGCCCTGGAGGGGGAAGAGGAAATTCCGAAATAGTTATTTCACTTTATTTCCCAGCAAAATTCTGACGTTTTGATCCCAAAATACAATACTGAATCCTCCCTGCTGTCAGGACATATATAATAACCCGCATTCTAAGCTCGCTTTTGCCAAAAGTTGGCGAGAACATTTTTTAGCGCCTTCAGTGCTGGCTTATCGAGCCTGCTTTGTATGCAAGAAACGAAGTCGCTGTTTCCAGGATTTTCTAGAATTTTATTTAGACTGGAAGTGACACGTATTTCTAATGTATATATGGATGGATATAATGTTGCGAAATTTAAAAGTCGGAAGATAAATATTTGAAAATAACTGGGGAAAGGGGAAAACATATATATAAAAAATATGCCTGCCCTTATATATCTATCTATCTATATATACATTAATAAAACATAAAATAATAGTATTACTGATAATAAATTAAATAATTAATTTAGTTTAAAAGGTTTTTGTAGAAATTAATTACAATTTTTTTTTTAGATTATAAGCAGAAATTAAAAAAATTTTTTTTTTTAATATTTAAAATATTATGCATAAATAATTAAAATTCAAAAAATAATATAGGTAATATGATGCTTGTAAAACTGACATTAATAACTTTATGAAACATTTAGCAGTTATTTTATAATTTAAATTTAAAAATATACGTTACATATAATAAGAGATGAATCTTTATGAAGGAATCATAATAATTATGTACTAAGGATGCACTTATTACTATTAAAATTTTCATCTTCTCTAAATTTTGAAAATTTTAAACTAAGAATAACCAAAATTATATCAGAGAATTTATCTTTTCAATTCTATTTGACAGCACTTTTTTAGCAATGTGACAGTTGAATTTTGAAAATTATAAATTGCTTTTCCAAAATTAACAAAGACAGCATTTCAGAACATTAATATTTCAACATTATTTAGATAGAGATAATAATTTTTAAAAGAGAGTAACTTTCAAGTTCTTCTGAATATTTCATTACAGAGCTTAAAAAATTACTAAGTTTTACAGAATGTTGAGTTTATTGAATTATTTAACAATAATATAAATGTTTCTAGTTCATTTTAGACGAATTATTTAAAGGAATGGCCGTTACACTAATTACTCAGAATAACAAGCATTCCAGTTACATTGAAGCACGGTTATGTGATTTTATTAATTTTATAATAGATTTTATAATGCTTAAGAATATTAATGTGAACACAGATATAGTTTAGTAGGATTGACTTAATGGAAACTGAATTTCCTCTATTTGATAAATATCATTATGCCATCTTAAAATTAAAAATACAAAATTAAAAAAAAATTGCATGCTGTGCACACATAAAATTCTGATCCAAGTACATTTCATCTCGGATATTAGGATGCTTAACAATAAGAAATAGAAATAGAACTCATTTGAAATGAAAATTAGAATTTAAATTTCTTTAAGAAATTCCAGTAAAAGCAGAGTGGAAAAACGATAAAAAAAAAAAGATGACGAACTGGGTTGAAGAAAAAAAAGGGAAAAAGAAGAAGAATTAGAAAACGTTCCCTCCTCATTCCGGAAGGATGAAACAAAACACCAAAATTCGAATCGAGGAAAAGAGGAATTCTTTGGAAAATAGGAAGCGAAATTTTTCCTTCATTTCTTCTTCCGCCCCATCTACATACGAGCCTGTCAACTCCTCTCTCCGCGAAATCCTTGACAGAAATGCACCTCAGATTTCTCTTGAATGGAAAATGCGAAGAGTTTTCTTCCACAATGGGCATAGACACTGGCCTCCACGGTATCCCAAGCCATGCATGCGAAAATACCCCCGGGAATGGACAATGGGATGTTCCCTGTGGAAGGGGGCTTACACACCTAATTCTTCGCCTCCCACCACCCACCACCTTTTTACCATGACGTCACATTCTTATGCTAATGCAAAAAGACGCTGCTTTTCTTTCTCGAATTCTCGGTTTGTGTACGAGATTCGATTCTTCTTTTTTTTTCTTTTTTTCATTCGTTTGGAACTTTTACTGAAATTCTGCCCGCGAATTTGTGGCTCTCTTTTCACAAAAGACAACTTTTTTTTTTTTTTTTTACTGTCTTTGTTTGTAGAAGATGCATTTTTATTTTACTGTTTCTATTTATTTGATTTTTTTTTTTTTTTTTTGTACGAGCGAATTATCTTGTTCGTAGAAGGGAATTTAAATACGGAACTGAAATTTAAAAGAGTTGTGTCTGTTTCAGAAGAAGTTCTTTAAATTATTTAAATTTCTCACGCAATTTTTAGTTATCTTTTCTATGCATAAATTTGGTGAATTTTAACAATACTTTAAAACCAGATATTTTTAATATGAGAGATGCTCAGAGCATATATACGATGCTTAAATATACATGCACATAAATTGCATTCAAATGTTTTCCTTACAAAATAAGTTAATGCCATTTAAAAATCATTTTATTTATATAAAAATGTAACAGATTTCAATATGAAAATTTAAAATAGTAGTACTTCAATTTGTAAAACATTCATTTTTAAAAATTACATTATTTTATTCTAAAAATTAATTATTATTTTATGATGCATTTTTCTTATTTCTGCTCATTTGACAGACATATGCAGACATCAAATCGTTTTACAGAGTGATTTTTCTCTTGTTATATCAAATCTTTTTTTTATATTTTGCGTATTATTTTTAACCTTGTCAATTTTGGTTATTTCAATCTCATTAATAAAAATAAACGGGTTATTTACAACGCAAATAAAATGTTTGTAAGAAATTAAAGCATATTTTCAAGTTATCTTTATTTTATGAAATGAATTTTCACATATAACGTATGCCACAACATGGAGAAAGCTATTATGTAAAATTCTGACCGCAGTGGTAGTTGAATTTTTAATTAAATTTTTTTGAGTTACCACTTAATTTGAAAAATTATCTAGTACTCATATTTCTACTGCAACTAAAAGTGTCATTTTTTCCCTTTAATTTAATGACAGATGTTTTAATCCTGATATGATTATTGTTAATATAATAGTTGACACTTAATAACAAGATGCATCTGCGTGTACAGTTGAGTCAACAAAAAGGAAAAAGGAACTGTAAAAGATGCTCCAGTAACCAATAACTTTTTTTTTTTTTTTATGCGAAGAGTGAAACCTAGAAATGAAAGACAGGAACGTTTCTGATCTACGGGGATGACAACACAAGTGGAAGTGTGTGAATGCATTTACTGATCTAGATACCTGTTCGGGTGTTGGGTGACATGCCATTCTGTTACAGATGGTAAATCAAGGAGAAACTGTCCAAAAGATGTTTGCGAAAGGAAAAGCTGACTTCTGTTATGTTGCTCGCATCCGTTACTATAACGAGATCAAAACAGAGTTCTTCCCTGATTGTGGGAGAGAAAGAGATGTCCTGGTTTTTTATTTCAGTAACACTTTTTGTCGAATGGTTTTTTGAAACAACAGTTTTCGTACTTTTATTACTAATGACTGTTTCAATTTAATTGAAATATAAGAAAGTTAAAATATGTTCCACCTTCCATATTTTTTATAATCTATAAGAAATAATAAATCATACAAAATATAGTTCTTATATATTTTTGACTGTGAGCCTTTGTAGAATTAATCGATTTCTATTGAAAAAATTGTTTCATTTTTAATGATTCCCAAAATTTGTAAAAAGTTATAATATGAAAGAATATATATATATAATCGAAATTATTAACTTATAATAATTCAGAATAATTTGTAGAAGTATATATTTAATTTGAATTTCAAATAATCTGAATAATTTGTCCCATATTTGTATTAATTCAAAATATTTTTATGAAAGGAAACGGTAACTTTGCATAAAACAAATTAATCGAGAATTTTTTACATTAATTTAAATTTACTTTAATTAAAAAGTTGAAACCTCTGCGTTATTTGCTCATCAAATTAAGACACATTTTTCCATTTCGCACATAAAACGAATTTTCAATCAAATTCTGTATTTTACAATTTTCGACAAAGAACATTAAAATAAATAGAATAAAATAATTATTTTTGAAAAATTTTTATAAACTATTTCGATAAGAAAATCACAAATTAAATTTTGAGTACTAAATACCACTGATAGAGTTTTTCTCCTATCAATTCAACGATACTTACCTTGCTTTTTTCCTTCTCGATAAAGTTAACGTTCAATTTTCTAAGCACTCTATTTCCCTCACAAAGCCCGGCACACATTCTAATTATTTTTCCCAAAACCTTTGAAAACCCAATGCAAACTCAAACAGGCAACTATCAAAGGCACATCTTCTTCCCCCTCAAGGTAAACCTCCCTTCTAAGATTCCAAAATAATTAAAATTAGTCTAAATTTTCTTGTTAACAAATTACGATTTTCCACCTTAAATGCACAAAACAGGGGGTGGCATATCCGTCATGCAAACTGCCGATACATACCTATCCGCTCTGCCACAGAGAGAGAGAAAAGAGAGAGAGAGAGAGCGAGGAGGTTAGATATCATTGATGTCTGAGACACTCCTAGAAAAGAATTTTATTAGTCTCTTCTGCCTTCGCCATCGCTTTTGAAGCGTTATCCCGTCGCCTTGTTTGGGCCTTTATTCATTGTACAGAGAGCGAGCTTATGCAAATTACACAAATTCCCATCCCTTTCTCCTTCATTGAGTCGAGGGGCGATAATAAAATGTGCATTCTTAGAAGCTTTTCAACGAGTTCCTTTTGATTTCTCTGCACACTCCTTCCTTACCACCCTTTTCGAAAAGGAAAGGGGATGGAGGTGGGGGATGGGTGGAGAACGTGCACACCCAGAGAATTCTTTGCCATCCCTTCTCCTCTGCCCCCCCATCTTCGCATCTCCGAACGTTTCGCTTTTAAAACGCAGTTTCCTTGGCAAGGACTTAATACGAAAGCGATGCGAGAGGTTTGTTCTTGACTGGCCATGTTTAAACCGCCCAGCCGTGTCGCCGAAAGTGCTTTTGTCTGTGCTTCAGGGAGACATTTTCGGGCCTTCGTCTGTGGTGTCCGCTCAGAGGACTAATGGGACAACACGATTCTTTCGCCTTCGCCTTCGCAGAGTTTTCCATCACGGGTATTATTCACCCGGTTGAGCAAGGAGATGCTAGTCAGGACAAAAAAATAACGAAAGTAAAGAAAAAAAAAGAAATTGTAACATTGTAGTCAAGGTTTGTATTGACTTTCCGGAATTAATTCTGAATAGCTGAAGAAACTGGAGAGGTTTTTTTTTTGTTGTTGGAGATCAAGACTCACGAAAGATCTTTATTTATTTATTTTTAATTTTTTTAGGTGGCCAAGAAAAACCTGTGTCAAAATACATTTTGTAGTAAACTGTACGAAAATTTCGAAGACAGTTTAAGAAATTTTATTTTGGGGGGTGTCTTGTTTTTCAAACTACAAAAATAGAAAACGTCTATTACACAGTTGTAATCCTCAAATTACCTTATAGATTTTAGTAATTTTACTGAAAGATTTAACAATATATAACAGAATCTAAACCTAATTATCAAATACATCAATTTAGATTAATTTTCATGCTAAGGAAATGAATGAAAAAAATGAACTGCAGCTAATTAATAAAATTTTGAAATCTTCGCAAATCATGGATATGATAGCTAAATTATATGATTTTTAATTATGAAAACATGCTAAAGTGAATTTTCAATTATTTATCAAAATTTATTTGCTTAAAAAGCATTACATGTCTTAGTTCATCTATAATTTTTGTATATGCAAGATACAGACAATATTCATTTATTTAATCCCAAATGTTAGCTAATATTTTTTTTTTAAATACCCACGTGACAATTTTTTAAATCTTTACAGCAGTTCCGAAAATGTCTCGATTAGTGAAATTTTCATAGAATCGAAATGAAAACAAAAAGAGAAGACAAAATTTTCAGTTTAACTAAAGGTTGTCTTATAACCAATACAACTCTTATAATGGATTCTTTATTGCCTCTTCTGGGAATAAATTTTCTCATATTATATTCTGCTAGTATTAAAATGCCTGAAAAATATAATTTCATTCCAAAAGTGCTTATCAGGTTATGATAATTTCTTTTTTGTTAAAATATAATATTACTAAAAATTATTTTTCTATATTTTACATAATAAATAAAATTAGAACAGATTTAAATGTTGAGGCACAAGGAATTGATATTTTTTTTTTTAAATTATGAAACGAAAAATGCTTCTTTTTTATTCATATTAATTAGAATAATGAATGAATTTTAAATAAATACACATTCAAAGCATACATTCATTTTTATATATGTTCCCCAATACCGAAACAAATATTGTTTTTAATGAACGGGTTTATTCAATATTTAAGACTTTTATTCATAAAAAAATAATTCATTCGATTGAATGAATTATTTTTTTTAGATAATATTATAATCCTTAAATGACGAAATTGTACCATTACAACCAGCAAATAAATTTCAAAATAATATTATAAATGATTCATTATTTTATTTTTATCTTCTCTCCTTTAAAAATATTTTTAAAAAAGGAAGTACAGAATTTTTTAAAATTATATCAAGTTCTGCATTAATATCCCTATAAATACAATTAATCCTTGTTTTTAATGACATTTGATTTGATTTTTGAAGAATAAGGGAAATAAATGATTAAAAGGTACGAGATAAATGCATTATTTACCTATAGTCATAAGAATAAGACTGATTAAAACTACGGTTTTTTCAGAAGTGAATAAAGAAAACAAAAAATGGATTATATAAAATTTATATCTATTCATGAAACTCACAAATGTAAATTAAATTTCAATAATAGTAGTAAAATGGATAAGGTGCAGCGTAACCGGTTACGACATCATTTGACACGAACTACAATAGCGTGAGTATTTTTTTAAAAGTGACACAACCTTTGATTCTTGGGGTCATTTTAAGATGCCCATCCTTTCGAAATAAATCTTTAATAGTTTTTTTAAATAGGACATACGAAAAAAAATAATAAAATAAGCTGCGATATAGCATTAAACTATACGTCAGTTTACATGAAAGAAATTTATCTGTAAAAATGCAACAAAATAAATCTTTAAATAATTTAGTCAATGGGATAATTTTTAATTTTCTCCATTCTTCCTTTAATAATTTTTCTTCTTCTTCAAAAATGCCTGTGTGATAAATCAGAAAAATTTACTTAAAATAAACTCCATAGAATGAAATAAACTCCATTAATCTTAAAGCAGAGCAAAATTATTATTTACTTTTAAATTTGTTTATATTTTTACCATTCCTGAGTTTTACATTATTTAATTGAATTATGGTCTACAATTTCAATCAGAAAATAATTAGTGATTATAAATATCCAGAATGAAAAGTTTTATTTCTTGTGTGAATAATAAATATAAGTTAGTTGTTTTGTTACAGGCATTTATGTATATATTACTAATCTTCATAATGAATTTTGATCATATAATCTAAATACTATAAATCATTTAATCACTATAAATACATTTAATCCTTGTTTTTAATGACATTTGATTTGATTTTTGAAGAATAAGGGAAATAAATGATTAAAAGGTATGAGATAAGTGCATTATTTACCTACAGTCATAAAAATAAGACAAAACTACGATTTTTTCAGAAGTGAATAAAGAAAACAAATATTAAGAACAAATATGTAGAATATATAAAGTATATATAAAGTATTGAAGTTACGCGAAATAGAGATCATATTTAATACATTACAACTTGGATTGTCTTTATGTATTAAAAGCAATGTACCATAACATACAATAAGAAATATTTAACACAACATGAATTAATATATGGTAGTGGATTACATCAGTTAAATACAATACACTCTTATATATTAAACATAAATTTTAAAGAAAAAAAAATTGAAACAAAATTAAATACCATTCCTTTATATATGGCAAAGAAACAGAATTGGTGATGAGTTAAGAATTAGTTCAATTGAATAGTTTTGTTTTGTCTAATTACAGTGGAATCTAAAAGCGTTTCAAAACATTAAATTTGTAACATTGTGATGATTTAAGGGTTAAATCGGTCGACTAATTTTTATTAATTCCTTTCCAGCAAAATTTCAACTTAAACAAGATACAAAATTAACCATAATCATCGCATTAACGAAAGTTTTCGAATAACAAGAAATAGGGGTCATGAATTCTCTCAAAATATTTAAAGACAACTTGAATGTGACGCTTGAAAACTTTTTGATCCATCCATTTTCAATAAAATTAGTTTAAAAGCAATCCTATTCTACATTTTTTTAATAAACAGGACGATGAGAAAAACAATGGAAATAAAGAATAATCTAATTCTTATGATATTTTTAAAGACAATATCAATTTGATCTTATGATCCACAAAATTTGATTGTTGAGAATCGAAATAATGATACGATTTCTTAAAGATAGTTTGTAAAATTTTTTATTGAATTTTCGTCCAGGAATTTTGTTTTATGAAAGCTTAAAATTATAATACAAAAACCTGCCTTAAAACTCAATTGTTAAAAATCGACAGTTTAATGACAGTAATGACAGTTTATAATACTTGTTATAGAACTTTCGTCCACAAATTTTGCTTTATGAAATATACTATAATCATAATATAAAAACCCGTCTTAAAGTTCAATTGTTAAGATTCAAAATAATGACGGTATTTCTTCACCGAGTTTGTAACATTTACTACTGAATTTGCTTCCAAAAATTCTGCATTATGGAACTTCTAAGTGAGTACTACATATTGTCATTGAATTCTTCCATTTTAAAGCTGCTTGAGAATAATAAAGCAGTAATGCCTCAACTCTGGTCGTTGCAGAAGTAAGTCATTAGAAGCATCTTCGAGGTGCAAGCAACCTTACACCACTTCAACTGTAACTCTATCGCAAAGATAACTAGAGGGAAACGAACAGCCATGTCGACGGATACGCTGAAAAGAAAATATTTACTAAGACTTAGAAAGACTTACCAGAAAATATTTGTCGCCGTGTCTCTACTCGGTGTGGAATTTCCTCCCTTGCCTTTAACGTGTACTCGGGACGAGATTAATGGGAGACGCCGTCCGAGAGTTTTGCAGTTTTATTTGTCAAAACTTGGGATTCGAAGGAAAAGAATGAGGTGGCTGTGTCGCCAGCATCCGCATTATCCGCAATCGACGACCGCTGTTACAGGGAAGGGTGCGCTCACATAACTCGTTGCAATTTCGATTGAGGTTTGCTCTGGAGACACTGCAAGGAGGCTATGCAGAATAGTTTGGGATAATCTTTCCGGGGAGGATGGGACTTTATGATGCAGACTCTGCTGCAATGTTTCATCTTGCATTTGATTCGGCTTTCTCTCATGCGAGTTATTTCTTGTTATTTCATTTAAAGTGTTGATTACAGCACATAGAAATAGAAAATGGCTTCTCACTTTAAATGCAGGACTTTAATTTCTTAAATATATGGAATTATTGAATATACAGTAATTTCGTACGTTTTTTTTTTTTTCTAGATATATAGGAGATTCTATTTCATTCTCTGTATTTCTATTCTATTTCATTAGAGTATAATAGATTACCATAAAGGAGTGTTACATCGCCTATCAAGAAAAAAAAAGAAGTGCTCCAGAATTAAGAAGGCCCCAGAATTATCTTTTCTGGAGCCTTCTTAATAACTGCTGCCCATTTTAGCTACTTAAGAGGAAATTCCATCCGAAAATCCGACATGACAAAATAAACACCCCTGCCCCAGCCAGGATTCAAACCTGAAATCAGTGGTACTAAAGGTTAAAGCGCTAGCCAATTGGCCATCAGGCCGCTTTGATATGAAAGGAGAATGAGAGTAAAGATTTCGTTATGCTACGTTTCCTTAAGTGTTGCATGTTAATAAGTATAAAGATTTAACTATATATCTATATTGACGCTGTTACGACCCAATTCCAACAAAAAATTCAAAATCAAATAAATAAAACCGGAATTCAGAAATTATAATAATATGAACTATTATCTCGATTCAATCAGAACATGTAACTTCAATATAGGGCTTAAAAGGAAAAAAAATATTCGATAAAGCAATTCGAAATTTACAATTTTATATAAAGTATTTTCTTTGATAGAAAAATTCTACCTTCTAATTATAAAAATAAATATGGCTTATATTATTTAATTCGTATGTGAAGCTCAATGATATAAAAAAAAACGTTTAACTCAAAGTTTAAAAACTAATTAAATCAAATTAGATTAGTTAAAATTTGATCTTAGATCTATTAAAGATATTCAATTACAAAAAAAATAAAATAAAACGGTTTAGAACACTGTTTAAAATCCGCTGTCAACCTTTGAAAAAAAAATAAAGAAGTTTTGCACTTTCTTTTACATCATAATTTTTTTTAATCAGTGTCCGAGATTTTAATATTACTGTTATTAAGATAAGAAAGATAAAAGTCATAAAACACCCATTGTGCAAAATTACATAAACATTTACAAATCCGTTAACGGAAAAAAAAAAAAACCTGCTTAACATTGCAGCTTACCAAGATCTTTTCTATAAACTACGCGAGAACTTTGCTTTACCCCTCTAGCATCCATTTGGCACTTGATAAATAAAACCACACGTTGAGAACTTGTTTAGATATCCTTGTCTACATTTTACACAGCTGTGAATACCGGTTGTCAAATGAAAAGGCAAAAAATAAAAGTACTATTTGGTTGTTTAAAATATAGGGCAAATTCGCGCAATAAGGTCCTTTTCCATCATCAGTTGAAATTAAAAATCTAGTTAAAATAAAATTAAATAAAAAATGGTGTTAGTCCAGATTTATTATAAAATATATGTTTTTTTTTATTTCAAAATTTTTTAAATATTTAAGTTTTGCAATTTTTTTTTTTTTATTGTGTAAAAATAATTACAAAATTTTTTCTAACAATTTTGATCACATTTTAAATGTTTGTCAGAGAAGAATCCGTAAAAACAACTTTTTGAAAATTGCAATGTTCTTAAAAATTATTGAAAGAACCAGCCTATATTTGAAGTTAAAGAATTCTAAATAATTTTCTATGATTTTGACAACTTTTTATATACGATGACAGTTAACGTTTCAGTTACAGTTAACAGTTATTTTTCTCATATGTATTAGTTTGTGTTGGGGTAGAATAGAAGCTACATTTATTTGTTTAAATTCTACAGACTTTTTTCATGTATTCTAAAATAACAGCAAAACAATACATATTTTAATGCATATTTTTTTTTCGTTCTTCTTATCTTAATTTTTTTATTTATTAATAATAACAAGCAATAAATCTTATAAATTTTCTACATTTTACGTAAAAAATTAAATGAAGAAATCGATTAATAATTAAAATTTTAATAACTATGTTTAAATATTTAATTATACTTGACGGTAAAAAAGTTCTTTACATGACTTTTAACTTTATGTTACAAAATAAAGAAAAACTATTGTTTGTCAGAGTAAAAAGAAAACAATGTAATTTCGATTTTTTTACTTCATTATTTTTAGATCTAAAAATATCATTACAGTGACGTACCTGATAAGTTTAAGACTGAATTCCTCAAGGCACAGTCTTTTATATAACTGAATTATGTGAAACTATCAAATTTTAAATCTATGGGTTCGCATCGTTGCGTCAGTATTATCAGCGTTGTAATTCTGGGTAAAAATTCGCAGTTAAATATTGAAAATTTTATCTCAGCGTGAATTACACTTTTTTTAAACTAATTCCATCACACTTTATTTATATTAAATGTGTTTGTTACTCTTATGACAGTACACGCCTAGAATGGAAAAATATTTTAAAAGGCTTAGTACAAAAAAGGGGAATCAGAAAATAAAAGCAACACAAAAAAGGGAAATCAGGTAATAAAAGCAACACAAAAAAGGGAAAACGAATTTTTCTGCTATACGTAATAATTTACATTCGAGGTAACTGCAATTGAACACTGCCCATACAATTATACACATTGCCCATTGACAATCAAAATGAGCATTTTGCCTTTATACATATTTAATTGTAAATTTTTTGAATTGTTGATTAATTGCTGGCTTATATGTCTTGCTTTATTTCTTTTTAAAGTGCAATCAATCGACATCTAAAAACGAATTTGTCTACTATATGTAATAATTTACATTCGAAGTTACTGCAATTGAGCATTGCCCATATAATCATACACATTTACCATTGACAATCAAAATTAGCATTTTGCCTTTATACAGATTTAATTCAAAATTTTTGAATTGTGGATTAATTGCTGTCTTATATGTCTTGTTTTGTTTCTTTTTAAAGTGCGATCAATCTACATCTGAAAACGAATTTTTCTGCTATAAGTAATAATTTACGTTCGAAGTTACAGCAATTGAACATTGCTCATACAATCATACACATTGCGCATTGACAATCAAAATTAGCATTTTGAATTTATACATATTTAATTGTAAATTTTTTGAATTGTTGATTAATTGCTGGCTTATATGTCTTGCTTTATTTCTTTTTAAAGTGCGATCAATCTACATCTAAAAACGAACTTTTCTACTATGCGTAAGAAAGAACACGTCAACAGAGAGGGGGGGGGGAAAGGAAATTCCGAAAAGGAAAAGAAGCGAGAGAGAGAGAGAGAAACGAAATAAAGAAAAGCGGAAAAAAAAAAATTTCGTCGTCGGAAACTGACCAGAGGAGGAACACTCCACTGACCGAAACGTAAATCACGTCTGCGATGGAAACCGATAAGATTAACTGCCCCCGATAAATGACAGTCCCCGCTCCGTGGAAAAGGTGTGGACATCAAACGAAAGTGAAATGAGATATGGGATCTGCTGCAAATAGAAAAAAAAAAAAAAAAAAGAAAAAAGGTAAAAAAAAAAGAAAAAACACAAGCCGGGAAGGTTCTTGTAAGTCATGCGGATCATTACGGATCGTTGAAGAAGCGTGTTTAGGGATATAAGGGAAGCAAAAAGATAAAAACAACAGGATGCCATGCGGAACTGCGTAAGCATGGCCTACATCGAAGTGGACAGGCGGGACAGGAACCATCACTTTCACTGTGCACTCGCAGGAATAATGCCCAGTTTTGTTTTACTTAAGTCGCACACAAGAGAGAGAAGTGAAAAGAAAAGAGAAAAAAAAGCCACTTCCTGATTTTGGATTGAGGGAAATGGTCTTTTAAGTTGAAATGTAATCCTTTAAAACATTGTAAAACACTATCAATTAGTAAATTTTAAACACAGTTAATTAATTAATCGAAATTAATGAAGCTGGTTAAATGTATTTTGTTTTGATAAAAATAATAAACAACAGTAGCAGCAAAAAGGAAAAAAAAAAAAAAAAAAAAAATACAGTGGGATAGACTGACTCGATCAGGGAAAGTTTGTGTAAGACGGAATCCCAGCATCGCCACTTGCGAAAAAAAAAAGTGATTTGAAAAAGTGAAAAAATAAAGTAAAGTTTTATAACAAAAGCGAAGAAAAAGCTGAATTATGTTGATAATTAAAGATTGATAATCACGTAATAATTAATTTGAAAATTACTTTGTGATATGTATACCGTTAATATATCAAAACAAAATCTTTTAATTAATAAAAAATAAATGAAAAGTAGCATTTTTTGGCACTTTTTTTTTTTTTTTTTTTTTTGCAAGGAAACGACTTTTGTGCATAATTAATTTTTTTTTAAAGTTTGATTAATGTGAAATCCAATATATAAGTACTATAATTCTGTCCTGTACACACACATTTATAAACATGAATCATTATTGTAGTATTTTCGATAAAAGCAGTATATTTAGTAGTAGCATTTTCGTTAAAAGAAATTTGTAAGAAAAGAAATGATATTACTGGTTGGTAAAACAGAACGATGCGTGAAAATATTTTAGCTCATTAAAAAAAAATTTTTTTTTTTTACTATATTAGAGCTTTGTTATAGCCTGATGATTAGAGAAATTGCACAAAAAGATTATCAAAAAAACTTTGATTTTTTTTTTCTGACGCACCTTTCTTAAATTCTCGTGGTATTGCAAAATGAAGGAATAAAAGACAAAAATTCTGTTGTCTGACACTGATAGTAACAAAAAAAATACAAATAATATAATAATAATAACTAAATTGATTTCTTCATTCAAACTCTCATAGTATATCTGTTAGATTTTGTTTATTTGGCAAAATTGAAATGTTGTGTCATTATATAAATTGACAGAATAAAATGAATTCATTACGTTAAAGAGGTGAATTGATATGTATTTTAAATAAGTATATTATATATTGAAAACAATCTGGAACACGATTTTTAACAAAAAGTTAATGCAAAGCTATAAAATAAAAATTTGAGAAAAAAAAGGAATTTCAAATACACACATTTCTAAATTTTATTTTTTTAAGCCCATATCTAAAATGTCGTTTCAACAAAGTGAATAACTTCTTTATAGGATACAATTAAATGTCAAAATCCAGACTAATAAATCGGCTATAAAAAGTACTACTATGCTCAAAACGAATCTCAGTATTTTTACAGCACTGAAACCTACAGTTTAATTTTTTTGTTAGCGAATAAGCACAGCAAAGTAACTAGTCAAATAAATTTCTCAAAACACAAGCCTTTGTGGTATGATAATTTACACTAAAGCTAGAAAGGAAAACGGTGTAAACTCGAAACTAGTTTTTATTCTTTTTAATAGTACGGAAACTTCCACGAAAAATACTCGGCCAATTTTAGAAGAAAAAGAAAAAATAGATCAAAAGAAATTCTTTAGTTTCAAACAGACTGCTTCAAAAGCGCCGCAACGTAAAGTCATCGTACTTTTAGGTTAAGCTACAGAATGGTAACTTAGCAAAGCAAGAAGACTCATTCAACTTTGTGAAAGAGGAAAAGTTCTTGATGAAATTTCTTGAGTTTTGTTGCTCGCGATTGTACAAGCAGTGTCTGGAAGTTCGTTGCTAACACAAATGTTTTTATGTCTTTTGCAAAGAAAAGGGTAGTAATTTATGTACTTGCGTGTTGAAAACACAAGATGATTTTTGGTGAACATTTTATTTTACTTTGTTCAGTGAAATTTTCTTGTGGGTTCCTTCTTTCTAAGTCAAATCAAGTTTCTTTACGGAAGACTTTTTTTTTTAAAGTATATTTTATGAGAAAACCTTTTGCTAAATGCTATTTTGAATAAGATACACGAATGTTAATTTGATTTTTTTTTAAACTACACGTTTTAATGGGATTTAGAAATAAAAATATTATATTCATATTATAATATATATTTTAACAATATTAAATGACTTTAAGAAAGTTGCGTGTTATATGCAAAAAGTAATGCTGCATCAGAAATTGATAAACAAAACATGACATTCAAAAGTAATGCAGCATAAGAATATGATTTGTTGAGTTGTCGTCCTTTAAAATCATTAGACATGCGATCAAAAACATATTTTAAAAGTTGTGCAGTTCTCATAAGTTGGAATAGATTAATGGAATTTCAATACATCCATGCTTTAGATATCAGCATTCTACGTCATGTATCTGCGTAATTACGATGGCGAGACATTGGGAGACTAGAAGAGATCTAGATTCAATGTTGCGTTGTAAAATAGTTGAATGCGAGTCCTTCTGCAGTTTATAGATAAAATAGTGGAATGTATTTTGAACAGAATTAGCTTCTAGTAGGTATAGCCTAAGGAGGCCTAGAGCTGCAACTATCACAAAGGACCATTATTTACAACTAACTGCAAGGAGGCACAGAAGGGCTGCACAACCCTACCTCAGTTTTTTTTTTTTTTTTTTTTTTTTTTTTTTACCTCAACCGCTGGAAAGTTAGCATTCAGATCAACCGTATGCAAGAGACTTTATCAAAGATGGTTCTATGTAACCCGCCCAATATTGTGCATACCCCTCACATTATGCCATCGAAATGAAAGGTTTAATCAGACACACATGTCATTTAGAGTGAAAGTCAATGGATGTCTGTACTCTTTACTGTTTGCAAAGTGCCTCAAGAAGATTGTTGGACTGGAGGGAGACGGAAGCCTGCCATTATCCCCATCTAATCTATTTAAGATATAGATTTTGTGGTTCTAGTGTGACCTCACTGACCGTTACTCCTAAGTTGTATTGAAATGCCATTCTCCGTCCAGTTTTTCGTTCGTATGTGATGCAATGGTGACTTCGCCATTCGACAAGACGAAAATGCTAAAACATTCAGTTGGTAAAGAATCAAAGAATTGCTCAGCATGTTCTCCCGCCCTTTTATAATTGGGATTTCTAGGAAATTGTCTAGGTGCACATAACTCACAGCCTGAAACTCTTCAATGCCCTTAAACTTTCTTGACACAGAATGGGCTTTACTGTCATCTGAATTTATAAGTACATTTACTTTGGGTATAGGATACAGCTGCCGTGTCTGTATAGCTGTTAGAAGTGATCACACTTCTGATTGAAGCTCATCACACATTGTGTTCAGATACTTTGTTTTTGGTATGACACCATGTGTGTATTTTCAAGACATAAAATAAAAGTATTATTTTTATTTTATACCTAAATTGTTAAATCTTATTTGATTAAATCTTTTGAAAAATTTCATTACATTCCAATAATTTGAACTTTTTCATCTTTTTTTTGATAATTTCTTAATTTCTGAAAACCAGTCTAAATTATATTAATAGAAGAAAGTGTGATAATTATTAAAAGTTAAGAAAAAATCAGCGTTCTCATGTTACCCACTCCTATTGATAAAAACAGTTAAACTCTGTAAAATATTGATTTAATAATAAAAATAACTTAATTAAATAATTTAGTTAAAAATAAACTTTCCGACATGCAAGAACACCAGCGTACGTTTTATACTACCACTTGAAGTTTTTGTGCGAAATAAAAAATGACTTAATTGTTTTATTATGTTAGAAGTAAAATTTAATTTAACGTATGTACATAAAATTTTAATCTTAAAATTTCTGAGGAATTTAAAATTTTAACGGATTGGATAATGGAGTAAAGTACAGCCGATAAACATTTTTTTAAGGGAAGTTTGGCACTTACAAATTAATCGTTTATTTAATGTAACAATATGTATAAATTTATAAAAATAAAAACGAGGAAAATACTTTAGTTTTTTCGAAATGCTTTTTTTTTAATTTCACTGTTAATAAAAATTTTAGAAGTTTAATTATATTAAAGGAAATATGTTTAATTCATCATTAGATGCAAATTTACATTAAATTTAACAAGAACAACAGAAAAATAAGGAAGTTGGTACAATAGTCATAATAAAACCTTTAAAATGTCAAACTTTATGTAGTTTAAATAACTTTAATTTTAAAAAGAAAATTGAAACATTATGAAGTAAATCTCATGATGAAATTGTTATATGACAGTAGACAGAATGTTAAATGCTTAATTTTTAATTTTTAATTAAAAGCAGTTTTCAAAATACAAAAGTTTAGAAATCAAAAGACGCAAAATTATTGAGGTGAATATCATAAACAGAAAATACAACTGATAAGTTGTTCTAAAAATATGAACACAAAATATTATAATTCAGTAAAAATCATTCAATTTCTTTACTACTTGAATTACATGTATTTACAGCATTTATTTTTAATATTTCATATTTATCTCATCGCTTCTAAATATATTATAGTCCATGTATGCTGCTTAATGTATGTTGATAATGGGACAGACAAATCGAAGGTTATTTTTATTTTAATGATTTAAGCAGTAAATTAAAA
Organism: Caerostris darwini; assembly: GCA_021605075.1. NCBI lineage: Eukaryota > Metazoa > Arthropoda > Arachnida > Araneae > Araneidae > Caerostris > Caerostris darwini. Next base: position 92,271 of record BPLQ01001512.1, on the reverse strand, counting down.
CATTTAATTCAAATTCCGTAAACTATAAACAAATTAGCATGAAATAAATATTTGAAGTCTTTATGTCAGATATTGCTTTCATACAGCGAATTTTAATAAAAATGATATACGCGAAATATTCGACAAGTAGTTTCATTTCTAACAACAATAATTAAAAGCAAAATTTGTGTGTAATTAACTGTTCGATAAAGAACTTTCCGTAAATACTAATGTCCTTTCTTTTCGGACATACAGAATAGACAACAGGATAAAAAAGAAAAAAAAATTGTCGAGCTTCCAAACGTGTTCTGGGAGGACATCGGTCAATAGCATGGCATTAGCCATGGCAGGGCTTTGCACTTCAAACTTTACCTCGAAGGAAGCTATTTAGAACAGATCTCTCCTTGCACAAGAACTCAGACTGCCATTACATAAAATGGAGCATACTCCTCCCCCTCCCCTCTTTCCTTCCTTCCTTCATTTGTTTTTTTCTTTTTCTTCTTTTTTATCTTAATTTCTTGCGTTCTCTGTTCCCTTTTCCAGTCTTTTTTTTCTTCTTTGATTCCTCTCAGCGCTTGCTTTTTGTGTGCGCACTTGTTTCGGTGGGCTGCCGTTGACGGTAGCTGAAGTCAGTGTAATAGCGTATGATTAACTCGCCCTGTTTCCCCCTCCTCCCCATTCATTGCAGGAAGAAGTATAAATAAATGATAATAATAATAATAAAAAAAATGAGCGAATGAAGGAAAAAAAGAAGAAGAAAAGCTAGCTGCAACTCTGATGGACTGGCTTCGACTTGCTATGACGGGGAAATGAATAAATAAATACCTAGAGAAACGCCATTCGGTGCAGCAGCATATATGTATATATATATTTTATTTCTTTTTTGTTTTCATTCTGTTTCTGGTTTTGTTTTGGCGTAGTACACCGACTTTCGGCCCAAACTTATCGACGCTGCTGCGGTTCATCAAACGGATGTCTTAGTGCTTCCTCCCCTCTGTTTTTTTACTACACGATGAAAGTTTTTTAATTGTTATGGCTGATTTTTTCATGAGCGTGAGAGTTTCTCACCTTTTGGTGAAGATTAAATTGTAGGGCGAAAAAAATGAAATGTATATTTTGAGTTTTTTTTTTTTATTTATTTATGTCCGGAATTGTAAACTAGGATTTTGAAGGAATTTATAAATAATAATTGTATTAAAAAATATCCCGAGCTTAAAAAAATAACACGTGTAAAACAGATTCTAAATTTTTAACCTAACACAATAGAATGTTCAGTTTATTTTTTTTTCTAAACAATCCTGCATACATATATAGTAAAATACAATTTCCTTTCCTTGCTTAATTTTCAAAAAATAAATAAATAAATTTTTTAATTATTTAAATTTTACTATTATGCAAGACTACTAAACAAAATGATTATTTATATAAAACAAAAATTATAATGAACAACTAACTCTGTTAACATAAGATTAGCGGAAATTCAAAGTTAAGCAAACTTATGCTAAAGCATCATTTTATTTATTATTGAAGCTGGTATTTTTAAATCCATATTCATATTAAAAAGGTAAAGACCACATATGTATTAGCAAACAAGGCGATATACTTTATCTACAGTTCTCTTTTTCATCAAAGAAGTCTGCGAATTCTATTACATTATTAATGCAATTTTGTAAATCTGAAAAATAATACAGCATAAAAGCGTACAGCGTAAATACAGCGTACAGCGTAAAGTAATAATCTGCGAATTCTATAAAGTAATACTACGAATTATATTATATTATTTCAAAAAATGTTTTCTGAAATGAACTTTTACTTTCAACAAAATAAAGACAATTACGTTAAATTTAATTGAGTTGGAATTAAGAGGAATAGGATCATATTTATTGATTTTCAGCTTTTGAAAACTTTTTAAAGAAATCAATAAAGATTTAAGTAAAAAAAAAAAAAACACTTTAAAATCACTTTATCGAATCAATTTATATTCTTACTTGTAATCATTAAGTAAAACGGAAATCACTGGAACTCAATCATTGCCAAAATAAATAAAATAATAATAATATAAAATAAAACTAGTTATCGAAATTTATATATTATTTATACCATTTATTTATTATCAATAGAAAGATAATTAGAAGTAAATTAGCATTACTATGTAGTAAATCATAGACAAGAATTTAATTATGACATAGGATTGAATTGAAATTACTTTTACATTTCGTTACATTTTCAAAAAAACTAAGAATAAAACAAATTCTGAATTTTTAATTCTTTTCGATTTGCGAACATTCATGGCTGAAAAATTTGTTCGCATATTTTTGTAAGCCGAATGAAGCTTGCATGCATTATTGCTGGTTACCTAGCAAAGGATTTAAAATTGCTTCAATCGGCAGAATTATAGTAAATTTTGCTATTCACATCTTTGGAACGTTTACATTCATTTAAGTGCACATTCGGACAAAATGCAAATGGGTTGACAACTATATTTATATCTAACAACTATATCTATATTATTTGAAATCTATAAAGATTGATATCATTCTATCAACCTTTTTAATATAAGTAAAGTTTCTAATTTTTTATATATTTTTTTTATAATTTTAATAATTAACTATCTTTATAACTAATGAAATGGCGTTAGTGAATGTAAAATTTACTATATTTAAACATGCGATCATATATTTGTCTACATATTTTGATGATTTTTTAAAATACTTAAATCTGATTTATCTTTGCATCGTGTAAATTTCAAAAATTTAAGTTCTATATAAAAAGAATTTCTCAAGAATTCCAGGGACCCAAACATTTAATATTAATCGCTTGTCTTTTATTGAAAAAAAAAAAAAACTGTAATGGAATAATGCAAAGTAAATAAACAAAACTAAAAAAAGCAGAAAAGCAAAAAAAAAAAATTAATTAATTAAGGACTTCAGTTCATTACACAAAACACAGAAACACAGTAAAAGTTTGTTGATTCTAACAATAATTACAGATAAGAAACCTCAAATTGCAATGACATAACAAATCTTTTACTTTTTCGTAACATTTAAAGTAACTTTAAAAGAAAAAAAAAATAATGAACCTGATATGGAAACAACTCACACTTAATGATTCATTCGATACTAGAAAATACTTCATGTTGAACTATGAATTGATAAACAGTTCAATATAAATATATAAAGCAATTTTATTTTAAATTGACATTTTCTATCTATTCTTATTATAATAGTTTTTAAAATGTATTGCATAATTTTTTTTCTACTTTATACAAATTGCATTTTACTATATGCATTCTTTGTCTTAGTATTGGCATAAAGATAATTTATACCACAATTACAATTTCTACTTTGTACAAATTACATTTTACTATATTCTTTACCTTAATATTGGCATAAAGATAATTTATATAACAATTACAATTTTATACCCTTTTTTTTTTTTTTTTTCAAATTTGGTAAAGCTTCAATATATCCAATAATTTATCACTTTTGTTTTGGCACAAGATTCCGGTCTACTAGTCACCCTAACAGCCATACTCTCACACACGCATTGCTACCTATACCTACCATCATTGAGCCATAATTACGGATCATGCAAACACCCCGCACGTTGGAGCAGCTGATGTTTTTCCGCGACCCTTAACCCCCCCTACTTTCATACCACCCCCAATGGTAGCGACCCCCCACCCCGCCCCTCCCGATTTACATGGTCCTTTTCTAGCTTGGCATGTGTTAGTGACCTTTGTGGTTGGTCTGGTTGCTCTTTTTTTATTCATCATTTCAACATCGGCTTTGTTCCTGTGATTGCAGAGGTTCTGGTTCGGATGTGTGAATATTGATCAGCATAAGACTTTTTTGTTGTTCTCGGACGTGATGAAAATGAATGCTTGGATCGTTATTCTTCACATTGAAAGTTGTTTCGTTCTTTACAGGATTTTTTTTAAAATTAATTTTAAAGAATATTGTATATATATAATAAAAATATTGGCTAAAAATTCAATAAAATAAAATTAATGTAATCGTTGAAAAATATGATATTAAAGCGAATATTTTTGAAACTCTAAAATTGTTTATACTTGTACTAAAAATTAAAGCTGAAAACTTATTGATTTGTGGAATTTAAATGATGATAAAATTGTATTAAAAAATACCTGAATCAATCAAATTTGAAATGTTATATTATGTATTATAAATGTTTAAGTACGATTTGTAAGTCATTTTTACTTTTAATAAATAAAAGAGCAGCATTAATCAAATTTATTGCACTGTATATTATTCTAAAATTTCAACAGTTGTTTGGTTTTCTTTAATATAAAATAAAATAATCATGAGTAAAACCTAAGATTATAGTAACATGATTCTTTCCATGTATGAAGTCCTTTTATTTTAAATAACTATGCGTAAAAAAATTCATTTGAATAAAAGTCAAAATTGTCTTCCAGTTATTTTGGAAAAATAGGTGTAAAATATTCAATTAGCAAGGCAAATTACGCGAAAGAGTTCGAAAGTAAACAATTTCATTTGCAAAGAAAAATACGAATAGTCAAATTTTAGATTCTTAGATTTATAAATTTGACAACTATTAAAAAAATATTTGATTTGTATTCCAATCAATGTCTTTAATTTAGCAGATCGAAACAATACTGCCTACAATTTCTTCAGAAAAATGACTCATTATATGCAATTATTGAATATATACGAGCTTTATTCAGTAGAAAGCTCATTTAAATCTAATTTTTTGCTTCTTACTAAAAATTCGCGGAGAAAACTTTATTACATTAATTTCGGTATTATAGTTTTTTCTAGCAACACAAAAAATAAATTTATGGATAAATTATATCGTCAACATTTATTGATATAATTAAAGTATTGGTTTATTTTCATTTTTTCTTTTATATGCTACATTTTCATTTATTTTGAAGTAATGCCATAATCAGTCGCATATGAACATCATCGTGAAGAATTTAAAATTCTGAAATTCTTTTTCCCTGAGTTTTTAATAGTTCTTCTACCAACTCATCTTTAATGTGAATGAAATAACATTAAAATAATGGTGGAGACCAAGGATCTACTCTTATATATTAATTAATAATAATAATTGTATTTAATAAGATCATACCGAACCAATAACAAACATCCATGCCACCGCCAGGATTCCCACCTGAAACCTGTGGTACCAAAGGCCAGAGCACTAGCCAATTGACCATCAGGTCACCAAAAAAATTAGAGGAAATTGGTATATACGCGCGATTATTTTAAGATTTAATTTTTTTGAAGAAAATGAACATATATATATATTTATTCATTTAATGGAGAACTATTTATTAAACATTTTATTGACTAATATGATATTAGACTGTATAAGTTGCTATCTTACAAAAATAGTAAACAAAAATATCCATTATAATAACTATGTTATAATAATAATTTGTGACAAGTTTATATCCATTACACCGCAATATATATATATATATTGAGGTTCTTCAGCGTTTTGTATTGCGAATGCTATGATGGTATTGTTACATAATTAGCGTGTAGCGAATACTGTGTAAAATAGTTGCATTTCTAGTTCATTGCTTGTCAATTCTTTTGTTTTTGGGGTTATGCACAATGTTGCGTTCTATCAGTCTATAAAAATATCTATATAGTTAAATAAAAATACCTTATCTTATATAAAAATACCTAAGTAAATCATTTCAACCTTATCATATCTTACTAACAACCTTCAATACTCATATATTTTATTATTTTTGGGTACTTTTCTTGCTTTTTTGCATAACTGCTCTAATATAAAATTTCATTAAAAAGTAAATAAATAAATAAACCATTTTTAAAGGAAACCATTGCCATATAGATTGATAACTGAAATCATAGATCTACAGTTCAGGTTTTAGCAATATGTTTACTTAATATTTTGTACTTATAATCAGAGTAGAAATCGTATTGTAAGGAATCTAAATAGGCTACAAAACAGATTGTTTAATTGTGCGAATTCATCGCTAATCACCAATAAATTCATCGCGCGTTTGATGTTTTTGGTATCTTTTTTCGCATCCGAAGAAATTCAGTTCACTATTAAATCATTTCATAATCATCGATATCAATGGGAGCAATATTAATTCTAGCCACTACGTTTAATGTACCCGTCTACAAAATCAACTATTATCTTTCTGAGGAACTGCCACCATCCGACTACAAGTGGACATCAACTCTCAAAGCACAAAACTCTTTTCTTTCGTGGGTCCTAAGAAACAGGTCCTCCTGCCAAACCTCACCCTCATTTGAAATCGTGATTTGAGAGGATGCGATGAAATGACCTCACCCGGAGAGGAGGTTAGTCTAATGGTTTGGTGGGAGGGGTAGATTGGTCGGTAAGGATAGGTGTATGGGAGTCCTAGAATAAAGGATATAATCACGATCGAGCTACCGAGCCTCTTTAAGTCTGGAGGTCAGAAACCTCCAGTCCACTACCGGGATCGCCTTGTTTATTCTCTATGATTTATTTATTTACTTGTTTATTATTATTATTTTTTTCTTTCCAGACCTCCCGATTCTAATAATTATTTTATAGGAATCCAAAACTCCAATTCTATTTGTATTCAGATTTCCAAACATCAATTTCCACTTCTTCGTGAAGTCACGGAAGATATCGAAAGGTTTGAGTTTAATTTTCGCTTGCGTTATTAGATTTCGGAGTACAGGTTCTTTTTTAACATTTCTTTTAAATGATTTTAATCAAAGATTTTTTTTTCTCGCCATTTTATCATGGAGTTCGTGATGGTGGATGAAAAATGACTATGATATTATTGATTGTGAATTCACTTCATAGGAACCTAAGTCATAGTATTATTCATATCGATCACACACACACTTATATATGTAATATAAAGATATATATATAAAGTATCATAGAGCTAAAATTTAAAAGAAATTTTTACTCTTCGTTACTTAATATTTGTTACACAGTATGTATAAAAATCTTCTAAAAAGCAAATATCTCTTAATTTATGTAATAATATATACTTAATACCTTTATATAGCTAAAATCAAATAAAATTCCTTAAATAATATGGAATTTTTTTATGTTTTATATACTATTTGTTTTTGACTCTATTGATTTGATACGTAGTTATTTAATAACACATGCAATAAAGAATCTGCATTTCTTTTTAAAATAATTCAATGTTTATTTCATTGTGATAATGCTTTCTTCAAACCAATTTTGATAAAATCAAATCCGATGGATAGAAATTATTACATTTAAAAATTGCACTTCAGTGCGAATTATTCTTCATTGAGAAATGAAATTTTAAAAAAGTTAGACTTTTCCCCTTAAAAATTTGTTTTATTTAATTTTTTTTTCACTGATTTTTTTTAGATTTTGAAATTATAATTCATTATATTAACTATTTAAAATTAAATTATTGTGTAAAACAAGTTTTGAATAATTTCCATTTTTTTAAAGAAATTTTACAAAATATAAAATAAAATTTTTATTAGTATTTAAGTATTTAAAGAAAACTGTTAATTTATTAAGTGATTACTCAGACTATTACTTAATTTTATTGTCGCTAAATATGTGTGCATAATAAATTCTTGAAAAAATATGATAAAAATGTTTTCTGATTTTCTATTACTGTTCAAGGGTATTATTAATATGTTCTTAAATTTGAAAAAAAAAAAAAAAAAAAAAACTAATAAATATTTTATATAGTATCCTTTTGAAGGTTATATATATTTTTCTCTCTCTTTTTAAGGGAGCTAAATGAAAGGCACTTTAAGAGATTAAATACCTAATAACATTTCTTTTTCTTCCTCTTTTGATATATATATATATATATATATATATATATATAAAGTATTTTTTATAAATGAAGATTGTTTTTTATATGTACAATAAATTGATCGGTAAAATTTCTCTAAGGTTAACAGTTAAATATCATGCTTACTTTAAAAATGAAATGTGTATTTGTTAGACATTTACATTGTAATTTGTGTTCCTTTACTAATAAAATAACGCTATTTTTCTTTTATTCTAAAACAATAAAGAAATAGATTTAAATAAAACTAAGAGTTTGAAAGTTTTTTTTGTACGCTTTAAAATCGAAAGCACCTTTTGCTCCTAAGCCGATGACCTCAACGCAGCATCTTGTTTTCCTTTTTGATAGTAATACCATTTTTATTTTTATATTGAAAAAGTTTATCTAGCAGAAGCCGTACGGCAAGTAAACGCCAGATCTGTATTAATTCCTATAATTTTCGTAAGTGCGTCCGCGTTTGCGTATCCGACAAAACACCAGAGAACAAGAAAAGTACAAAAATCCACGCAAGCAAGGCCACTGGATTTAGGAGAAGAAATAAAAGAAAAAACGAGTAGCAAACAACTGGTGAGATGTAAATATGCAAATAAATAAGATAGCGAACGGCTGCGAACCCTGTATTTCGAGACGACATGCTACCGTATTTCGTTGCTTACTACAAAAAGCTTTTACTTTAAAAAAAAAAAACCCTGTGATTTAAGTTTAATAACTATTTTGAAAGCGTTTCGCCCAAAATATTCCAGCCCAGCAGTAAGTACATATTAAAAGATTTTCCTAAGTGAAACCATCCGATACTGGTTTTCAGTCATTCATTCAGAATATAATAAATAAAGAAGAAGAAGAAAAAAAAAAAAAAAGTTCATCAACAGAAGTTGAACGTTTCCTCGCTTGTGTAGAAATTATATTTGCTGCTGCTGCTGTTATTATTGCTGTTGTTGAATATCTACTTTAAAAAATCCGCTTATTTTCATCCACTTTTCCTATAGAAAAGCTCACGATTCACAGTAGACGACCGGTTATTTGAGACCATAGAGTCCGACTTAATGAACTAGCTAAGTATCATTAGGGCAGGAAAGGGGTTGGGGCGTACCAGAAGTCGTGAAAAAATTTTGTTTATTTTATTCCTTGATGCTAGTCTTTTCTCGGCGATTTTAACATCCTTAAACGATGCTCTTCTTAGATGGTCTGTTCTTTCTTTGTGTGAGAGCAGTGGATTTTTCGTGATAGACAGCTCTAAACCTGTAGTTATTTTTAAGTCGTGTTAAACATTTTTTTTTTCCTTCATCTACTTTGCTCTCCCCTTACAGATTCCTGCCTACCCCATCTGAATTATGGTTAATGATCTAAGGTTTTATTTTTATTTTGAGGAAATATTTTCGCTCATATCACTATAATGCCTTTTCACATTAAACGCTATCGATCAAATTCTTCAGATTTGATTGATTTTTTAATCTGTTTGTTAAGTTAAACAATTTAAGTAAAAGTAAAGAAATAAAAAACAATTGAAAACAGAAGCCCAAATCCATAGCATTAGCAGCAATTGTATTCAATGCACCAAAAAATTGATTGTTATTATAGTTTAACAGTTAATTTCAAAATACTTAATAATTATTAATAAACTATTAATTTAATAATTATATTAAAATGAAATTGTTTTGAGATTCTAGGAATAAGGTACAATTACTGATTTAAAAAAAAAGGAATACAGAGTATAAAAAATAAAAATATTTTTACTTATATGTGATCGGATCTAATATTTTACAAAATAGGGTTAAAAAAGAATATGCATATTTATTCGCGGTTTGCAATTTTTTATTTGTTTGTTGGTTAGTTTTCACTTTTAAGCTGTTAAACATATACAGCGTTAGAACTATGATTTCTAATACATATATAATGTTTTTTAATGTTACATGCATTTAATATTTTGTTTAAATTTACTTTTAAATAAAATAAAAATTGTATAGAAGATAGAAGCATTCATGTGATTGAATAAGTTTCACTTTTAATTTGTTTTTAATTATCAACAATAGTTTATGATGTGGAAGAGAATTGGATTAACAAAATTAAAAAATTAACTCAGAAACAGTTTATTGAAAAATAATTAATAAATTACCTATATTTATATTTTACTCAAATTATTATGACAAAAAATAATTTAGATTGGAAGTTTTTAATCAAAAATTAAGATTTAAATCTGTTATCTTTAATTATATTAGCAATATAAAATTAAGTTCATAAAATTATTTGAAAATGTTGAAATTGCAGATTTTTATATTTAAAAAAAAATTGACGAAAGTTAATTGATTGAGTCAAATCATACTTTAAAAGATTTAAGTCTATATTATTAAAGAATCTCAACAAAAGATTTAAAAAAAAACAATTTAAGGGAAAAAAAGAAAAAAACAAATTTAATAAGAAATATCAAATACCATTTATGAAATAAAAATATATTTAAATCAGACATTTCTCATCAATATCAATTTTTAAATTTTAAATATAAAATACGACTTCTTTTCAATACATATTTCATTCAGCTATTAATTTGTACTAATTGGTATAATTTACATTGCTGAAATCCTTTTAAAATTATTTTTTAAAGGATAACTTTTTAATGAAGACTTATTTAAAAATAACTCATTAAAAACTATTGAACCAAACTTTAACATTATAAATTCATAAGCCCGTAAATTTTTTTATTAAATGAAATAAAAAAATAACCTTAACATTATAAATTCACAAGGCCGTAAATTTTATTAAATGATATAAAAATATAACTTTTTATTTTCATAGAGATAAATTACTTTGGTTAAACTTTTATAAATATATAAATATTTCTTCCTAGAAAATGTTTTAACTAGAAAAGATCTTAATTTTGGGTAATAAAATTAAAAATATATTTCACTTTTTTTAATTCACGATGAAAACTAGAAAATTTAACACGCTTACATTTTTAAATAATTTTTTTTTCAAAAAAAAAAAAAAAAAAATTATTTATCGATTCATAAATTCGCATAATTATAAATACATAAAATCATTTGAAAAATTATATCTTCATGTTGCGTTATTAAAATATTCGGTCTAATAATATTTTACAAATCATTTATAAAAGGCATTTTTATAGAACCTTATTGTATAAAAAGTGACTGCAACAAATTATCGTTATGAATGGATAATTCTAAAGAAAAGAAATTCCCCTACTACATTAGTTGATAAAATACCTAGTATTTATAACAGCATTCTGTTGAAAAAATGTTTATATTAGAATCATATTGGTTAAAAATCAATATGATCTTAATATAAAAATTTCATATTTTAGAAATAATTCAAATTATAAATAAATTTTACAAAAGAGAAAAAAGGGAAAGGAATTTTTCTTATAGGCAAATAGCTAGTATATTTTTTAAAAAGAAATAGAAAGTTTTATTTGTAAAAGTGTAAATTTCTCAAGTTATAGTTGAATTAACTATCGCATTACATAGATAAATAAGATGATAAAATTAAACTTTTCTACTTCAATAACAAGTTGGTTTTCATATCGTGATAACAATAGCAAAACAATCCAACAAATAGTTACACGTAAACAAATATTATAAAACTTTATGAGAATTTATTATCTTGATTCAAAATTTGTTTCGCTTTTCATTGACTTTTTAAAAGTTTGTTACTTTTATTTGTAAATTAATCGTTACATTTGCTTATGAAAACTTATAAATTTTGTTAATTCTAAAAAGAGGATAAATTTATTTATAAAAACTAAATGCTGCTCATGGCTGCTTATGCTGCTTTGTGACATTCAACTAGTAAGAAAAAAGACTGAAAAAAAAACCATTTTTTTTATTTTTGTGAGATAAATATAGTTCTTTTGAGTACGATACCTATAATCTAGGAAAATTTCAGTTCCCCCATCAGTGATATTACTTTGGAAGCTTTAAAAGGGAACAAGAAAATAGTACGTGTGAATATTTTAAATCATTTACACTTCTCTTTAGCATATATATATATATATATATATATATATATATATATATATATATATATATATAAAGAGAGAGAGGGCATGGTAAAAAGTAATATCGATCCAAGTTTAAAACCCTTTGTTTTTCTGTATATATTATTGTATATTATTGTAAGGCGTGGTTCTTTTTCTGTGAGACAATTGTAAGCAATTATCGTAAGAAATTTCTAAAGGTTTTTTATTTTATTTCTTTCTATTGATCGATTTAATAAAGAGAAGATTAAATTTAAAAGAAATAGATTGTGAGCGAATGTATGATACTGTATTAAATTTATCTTCAAATGTTTAATCCATTTCCTTAATAAAAACACGTAAAAAAGGCTTAAAGTTTGTTTTAATAATATTTTGTATTTATTTTTCTGAGAAAGTATTATTTATAAATATTTTTCATTTAATAATGACTTAGTAAATAACCGGAGTTTTCAAATAAAACAAAATAAATTTAGAAAAAATGGTACAGCAAGGATAATTTATGATACGAAAAATAAAGTGATGTGATATATTTTTTCCATAAATGTTTAATAATCAAGTCCCCAAAGAGGTAAAATATACTATTTCCTCAAAAAATTGGAAATAATTTAGGTACAACAAGATAATATTATGTATTTCTTTTTAATATAACAGCGTATTATAATTTCTATTACAATTAGCTACAAATTGAATCCCATAAGAGCATTTGTTTATGTATCGGCAATTTCAGTTTATCAATTCTTGGCAAATTTCTTAAAAAACGACTTTAATACTTACATATAGTTTAATTCTTCATTTACTTTATTTTAATAAAACAAGATGTGAAATCAGAAAATTAATTTGATAATTATACCGAAACTGTAAATAATACTGAAGAAAAAAGTTATAATTATCATCGATTAAAAAATTTTTATTTAAGATTTTTCTATTATACAAAAACTTGTTTTAATCTAAAATAATAAATAATTCCTAATAAAATAACATAATAGTGGCAATCACTTCAAACTTAAATTAATGATTTAAATATCTGTAAAATGCAGAGCTTCTTTTTATTTCAAAAACTCAATCATTATAATTTCTACAAATCACTGCCGTATATATAACATGGTTGTTTCAATCAAATCTGTATGAATGTTAAACTTCCAGGGAACTTAGGAGTTTCTCGTACAGAAAGGACATTAAATTAAAAATCGAATTTTAACTAAAATTTAGTTGAAAAAAGTTGAATTTGAAAGTTGCAAAAGTTCTTAATCCCTAATTTATCTTTATATATAATGTAAAATATACTTAGATATTTAATTATTTATTACCTTAACTTACACATAGAGTACAAACGAAATTATGAAAAGGCATAAAATTGGATATTGAAATATATTTTACTTCAATTTTTGTAACACTTAGACATTATAGGATTCATGCATTAGTTGATTTTTTTTCTAATACAGGATATCAAAAATTTCATTTTTGTAAAATCATTGTTGTATATTAATTTAGTGCTTTTTCATCAAGATTAATTCTTTTTTAATAATGTATAAATAGGAAATGATAAATATTCCAAAAGAGAAGAATAAACAAATCAATTCAATATGAACATTTACATTCAAAAAAACTTTAAAATCAATTTTCATTCATGAAATTCGCAGATTTTCCATAAATATTTTTATTGAAATATATTTTGAACTAACGAAATGTAGCTCAAATGTGTGTAAAAAAGAAATCTTGTTTTAGGACATTCTTTTTTGCGAAATTGAATGAATGTTTTTAAGTTTTCCTTTCAATATAAAAATCACATAAAATAAAATCACATCCTTAGCAGAAATTTTCACAGAAGATTTTTTTTAATAATAATTTTTCATCAAGTTGTAAAAGTTTATTTAAATATTTTAGATATATGAATTGAGAATTTTTTTGTAGTACTGATATTTTTTTTTTTTTTCTTTAAGCGAAACTTTGTCATAATTATTTATTGAAGAGTATTTTCCAATTAAAATAAGCCACTTTAATGAAAAATGTATCGAATAACCGCACGGTATTGAAACTTTATGCATTTATTTAATATAATTCTTAAAAATTGAAAAACCATTGTTAAGCATTATAAAGCAATAGATCAGAAAACTTATCACAAGAACGCAATAGCACGAACAAATTCTGCGTTCGGAAAAGCTAATATTCCTCAACGTTTAATTTACCATTTGAATTCGATTAATACCTTTAGAAAGCCCCATGAAGATAAAAAAAAGAACTGCAATGGGAAAGATCGGTGAAATACCTGTTTTCATCTGAAATGCTTCCCTTGGTATAAATGTTCCGATGAGAGATGGGGCGGCAGTAAAAGTGTCATGTGGAAATGAGCCCCTTGGGCACAATAGGGCACTTCGGTGACCGTCGTCACCTGGCAAATAGTGGCCCTGATGCCATTTCTCTTTCTCGTATATAGATCTGTTGGGATGTATAAGTACATAAAAACATAGCCCTGTTACATGGCGGGGATTGAATGCCCCCTCTTTTTTTCTATAAGACGTTTGTAAAATAGAGGATGAATTAAGTGTTTTTTAAAGCCTTACATGCTTGTAAATGCGAACATTATTATTGATTATAAGTTGTGATTTTAATTAAATGAAAAATACTTAGCATACTTATTTAAATTTATCGTATATTTTCATATTAAAATTTAACTTTTAACCATTTAAATTCAGAATTTTTTTCGGTCAGATTTTTTTTTTAGCTTGTAGTAGTATTTAGCGCAGATTTTTTTTCACTTGCTGTCTTTTATTAACATATTTCCAATACTTAATTTTCAATCCAATGTTTATTTTAGATTAATAATAAATCATACTATTTACAAATTAAATAACATACATCAACTAAAGGTGGTTTTATGTTATATATAATTTTTATTCCGAATTAATGTAGTCTTTCTATTAAAAATTAACTGAAATGACAAGAATAGATGTTGATTTTCAAAAAAATATTCAATTCATTTAAAATTTTTTTTATTTGTGAAATTTAAAAAAAATAATGATTATCATTTTAAATGATTTCAGTTATCCGAACATTAAAAATAAAGTATTAAAAGTGTTATATCATCGCATTAATATGGGTTGTAAATCAAAAGATTGAATTGCTAATGTTAATCGAAAGACAAAGTGAAATTTTCTTTTACACGAAATACACGATGACTGCAATCTAGTCTAACACAAAAATTCATCACAAAATAGAGAATATTTTAAGAAAAGAACCTTAAGTTTAAGCACCTGCTCTATTAACAATAAATAAAAAAAAGCCATCTATAACATTTTTATACTCGCTTGGTTTGGTTTGCCGCTCTACGGTCATTTTTCTTTTTGCACACTTTAAGCTAATTAGACTAGGACTTACAGTTTAACGCGGATTCCGAACCCCAAACAAACATCCATGCCTCCTCCAGAATTGGAATTTGAAGCCTATTGTATTAGCATCAGACAGCAACGTTTGTATAATTATGTATCAATGATTGATGCTGTATAGTTACTTAAATACATTTTTCTAAGTAAAAGTTGGATAATGTTTATTAAAAGAAAAATATCTGGTGATTAAATTGATAATTTGTATTTTATTCATATCAGTGGATCTGAAAGTATAAATTTTATTATCCAAAATTTTATTAGCCAAAAAAATAGAGTTTATTTATTTATAAATGCAGATAGTTCATGGATGAAATTTTTTCCAAAACATTAAAGGAAAATCTAATAGTAATAAAAATAAAACTATCTATACCATTTGTATACTCGCAAAAAAACATGAAATAATAAAATTGTGACGTTTCTTATTAATGAAATGCCAATATACAATAAATTCCCCTGAAACATTTAGATACAATCAAACAAATTCTTATCAATATTTTCTCAAGCGAATGCTTCGCCGCATCTCCGCACTTTTTTCAACGCTTCAGTTGTCCACTACAGACGCAAAAAGTCTCCTGCCGATAGCTGATGCTCTGAGATTGCTGCCGAGAATGGAAGAAAAACCAATGCCGTCAGACAGAAAAATACTTCAGGGTGTAAGGAAAAAAATAAAATGCCAAGAAGGAAAAAAAAATATCCTACGTCCACTTCTGATATTGACATGAAAGGTGTTTTCACATGTTTTGCTCACCTTCAACGTATATGCAAGCTCGGATATTTTATTTACCTTTGTGAAACGAATATTTAGGGGGGGAAAAATCCCGTGGAAATTTTTGGAATGCATTTCTAACTTTTACCATACATTGAGGCAAACATGTCTGAAAGCATAAATTGTTAATATAACAAAATTTTATTAAGAAAGCTTCAGTTTCCACAAATTAGAAAAATACATTTTCTAATTTGTGAAACCTGGAGCTTTCTTAATAAAATGTTGTTATATTTTATTAAGAAAGCTGTATTAGTTCTTTAAATATAAGGAATAATAAATGGGATTTTAAGAAATTAATTCATCGCTTTATTATGCTAAAGCTTATTTTTTTAAAGCTTATCTGCATGCATTTTCTATCATAGAAGTAGATTCAAAATGTATGAAGCACTTAAATAGTCTAAAAAAACTGTACCATTAAAATTGCATGACAGATAAATTTGAAACTAAAAATTTTTTTATGTATGTTGTTTTATCTTAAATATTTATTAAATCAAAAATTTCGACAATTTTAATTCCAATGTTTGAAAATAAATTACACAAACACACACGCAATCAATATATATATATAATATTTAAATGTCATGTCATTTAAATTTTGGCATAATTTAAAAATTTAAATCAAAATAACAACTTTTACTTATTATTAAAAATAATTTTAAAGGGTGAATTAAACAATTTAATTTTTTAATAAATAATGTAATTTACTAAGTATTTTTTAGAAATTTAATAAAATATAAAATACATTTTAATAAATCAAATTTGATTTCTTGAAGTAAATATAACACACATATTATAAATTTTAATTTCCATTTTAAACTAATAAAATTTAAAAAAATTATAAAAACTGTGCGTAGTTTGTTATTTTTCTGAGAGATTTTTTTTAATATTTTAATTTAGCAGATATATTATAGTAAAAGGCTTAAAAAGAAATTAAATTTTAAAAAAGAAGTCAAAAGCATATGAATTTTCAAATTCGTTTTCAATTATATCAAAAGAAGATAAAATAAATTTTCTACTGTACATGAACTTTATCATCGTGAAAACCCTTTGAAATTATGAAAAAATCGAGATTAATTTTTAATAAATGTAATGTTAAATAAAAATGATATACGCAATAGTACAATTGAAGGCATTCAATATTCTGAATATGTAATTTAAGATCTAAAAGAAATTGGTTTTTATACTGCAGTTACATTAAAATGAATAGTTTCAAGACAAAAGTTTAGTTATGTGTTTCATGTTCGTTTTATAAACATAGCAGACTGAATATTGTATTATAAAAGAACAAAGACTATCAAGATTATTATTAACATTGTGCTGCATTATTGAAAAAATTATTTATCTATCACAGTTTAATTTAGATTCTTGCATTGCATTTAAAGAATGAAAGCACTGTAATAATAAACTAATTCATTAACCTAAAAAAGAAAAAAAAATGCCATATGCATAAAATAATTGCTAACACACATTATTTTCAATGCTATTTTCTTTGTTAGGAATTTTCTAAGAAGCTGAAAATCAGATTTTTCTTCCATAATCCTACTTGACATTCTTGTAAAAAATGAAAAGTTATATATCAAAGTTTGAGAAGTATAATTACTCTATGCCAAAAACTGATTTCAAACTTAATTTTGCTAATTTCACGAAAACCGCTTAATTTAAGTTTGTTAATATCAATTAATATAATTAAAACATTAATATTTTTTATCGGAAAGAAAGGAAAATGATTTTAATACAAGCGCTACTTCTGAAAACATAAATATTTATTATAGATTGTCTAAAGTATTTTAGTATTTTTCTAACATTTACAAAAAAATGCAGGAATCATAAGCAAATTTTTTATTAAATTTTTTTTTTCCTACACCGTTCAAATGCTTTACACTTAAATAGTTATTGCATTACGCAGATACCATTTCCATTTCTACGAATCCTATAAATAGCGCGTTCGAATGACTTCCTCATCTGAGAGAAACAGCTTCAGTTAACGACTTCTAACTCCGATTCGAGAGCGGGGAGACAGCGGAAAAGGCAGGGGGTAATAACGGGCCCTCTATTATATGTATTTCACTGATAATTAACATAATCAGACGCTATTACCGTAACCCCAACCGTATTCGCACACGCCCGCGCTAGCAGCTCAGCCGCGCCGCTGACTGATGGGTTTATAAGCGGTGAACCAGGCAAGGTTGGCAACGGCACGCGACAGCGCAAGTAGCCGCCACAGCAGCGAAGGAGTTACGGCAAAGGTTTGGTGGCTTTTACGGTAGCGCATATCTTTTTTTTTTTTTTTTTTTTTTTTTAATCTCTCTTTTTTTTTTTTAAAGATGGCAACCGTGCTCTTTTAAGGTGCTGAGTTTTTTTTTTTTTTGTGTGTGTGTGTCTTTCCCTAAAAGGAGGATTTTAAACGTTAATAAGTGATTAGCAAATAAATTCGGAATTCGGCTCACGGTTGGTTTAAAAAGGGATAATTTGTTTTGTGTTTCTATTTGTCTTATGGAGATTTATGCTCTTAATTGCCGACTTTTATTGTGTTTTAATTGTCGAAGGGAACTAGGTTGAATAATGAACTAAAATAAAAAAAAAATTACTTTATTTTTGGATTTTGATTTTTTTTTTTTTTTTTTTTTTTTTTTTGTCCGTTTAATTCCTTTTGCTGAAAACTTTTATCTTTTTTTTTAAACACTTACAGTGCTTCAAATCCATTGCACCTCATTTTGTAAATATAAAAATTGTTTCTAAGAATTTAAATTTTTATTAACAATAAATTTTGAACTTTAGTAATGTAAGAACTTTAAATTATTTGTTAGAAAAATTCAATACAAATGAAGCATTTTTTTTTCTTACGTTTAAATCTTTCTTTAAAAATGAGTATAAATTTTTTTTTTCTCCTTGAAAACTTTGTGATCGAGATATAAGATCATTAGTTCATACTTTCTAAGTTCATGTAATTATTAACTTCAAATTTTTATTATTAATTTACTTGTTATAAATAATAATAAATTATATACCATGTAAACACTATTTTCTCATTCCTAAACTCATTATACTAATTTCATTAAATTAAATATAAATTAGTAATCTGAATTAAAATACATGATTTTTTTATTTGTTTAATGTACGCATGTTAACTTAAATAGAAATTCTAATGTATTTTTTTTACTAAATGCACTTTAGTTGTATTTCTTTTGAATAATTTTAAACTTTGCAATTAAGGTACATATACACAAGAAATATATAAATATATATGTTTTATTTCAAATTATGCTTTAATAGATAATTTTATAGAGAAAATAATGGTTAAAATTTGTACGAAGAATTGATGTGCGATAAATAAATTTTATAGCTAAGATAAAAATGCGTATTTATTCATATAATTGAAAAATACGTATTTATTACAATTCCTACAATGCGTTTTTATTCATACAATTGTTATTTTATTGAATATCATATCATGAAAGTAAACATTTTGAAGGATATATGTGTTTTTGGTTATTTGGTTACCCTAGAAATAACATCTTGCAAATTTCGCATTAAAAGTTCGTACCTTTCGAGAGATTAACCGTGGGTAACTAACTTGTTATGACAGAGATTAGATATTTTTTTAAAAAATTCATTGAGATTTTTTTTTCAAAGCGACTAAAAAAAAAACTCCTTACAAATTATTTTTATTTTTATTTTTCGAAAACATGTCACGATTCTTGCCATGGAATTATTCACACATCAGTTATTGGCAACATGTCATTTGATATCCTGTGAACGGTTAGTTATTCTTTCAATATTTAAATTTCTCTAGCTTCCTACTCAAATGTCTTCCTGTATCAACTTCAACTCAAAAGCTAATTTATTCGGCGCTTCATCGGGAAACGTTTTTTTCGCTTTTAATTATAATTTTTTTCATTAAAAATAAGACCGTTCGAAAAAGAAGATATAACAAAAATTCGATTGTCACATTTTTTTTTTAACATACATAGATTCCATTAGCAGAATGATTTTTTTTAATAAATTATTTTAGTTTCAATATTATGAAGTAGCAATAAAAAATGAATCTCAGTAAATTTTTTTATAAAGAAAATAAAAGGGTATTTCCTTCCTTAAAATATCTGACTATTTCTTATATGAAATATATTCGATATTTACATAGAATTTTTTTTATTTGAGATTTAGATTACAGATTTATTTATTTTTAATAACAGATGTATTTAAATAAATATGTTATTAAAGATATCAAAGTACACGATGTTTTTTAAGAAATTTTCTCATTTATACGAAAAGCCTGTTTTAAAAATGCAAATTAAATTTTTGAAAATGCTATAATTTTTAATCACGTTGTAAACAAATATTTCAATATTTAATATTCACATTTTGCTTTTAATAACATAGATTGATCTACTGCTTATACAAATTATTTTTATTTAAATATTTAAACCAACAAGTAGCAACCATAATTTGGATAAAGGAAAAAAATATATATTGTATCACATTTCTATATTAGTTTTATATAAAAACTTCATCGACAGTTGAAAAAATACATCTTTCAAATTAGCACAATTAGATATTAATTTATTTTTCAAAAAGCAAAAATGCTAATACTAATTTTTTTTTAAGTAAACACAATTATGATGAAACTGTTTTACCAGGAATTATTAAATATAAACAAATTATTTTTAATTTTAAATTTCCACATGAGGAAAGTTTTACTGTTTGAAAATTCTTCGATATAATTAAATATTTTCTGGAACATTATTATTTATATGCTATTGTTATAATAAAGATTTGATATACCATTATTATAATGTAATTGTGTGGTTTTTTTCTATCATAAGATGAATTTATGTCATGATTAAAATTTTCAAAACAAAACCTTAAATTTACTTTCAGAATAATGGTTTTTCGTTTCAAATAATAGTAAAAAGAAATAAAATACAAATATAATGTAATTTAATGCCTTTCAGTAGCAATAAAAAGGAAATATATTGTATTAATCTATTTACTTAATTAATAGGAAAAAAAAGTGATATGGAAAACAAAATACTCGTTACAGAGAGAAAGATTAAAGAATATCGAAATTAAAATTCATAAAGAATAGCTGAAATCCAAACAATAACTTTTATAATCGTTTCTTAGTATATATTAATTACGAAGGGATATTCAGGAATAAACAGAAAATATCGCTTACTGTTAATTAAAAAATATTCAATACTTTACAATAATAACAAATTAAATTTGATATTTTCAATTATAATTTCATATATTATATTTTTACAAAAACTAATTATTTTCATGTAAACATATACAATACAATAGCAAACTTAATAATAAAAATACGGTTTTGTACAGACAAAAGGAAAAAAAAAAAAAAATAAAATGAAAAAAAGAAGATCTTTTTTAATAAAAGAAACATGAAATATATATATATATATTGTAAATACACTGCAAACTTAAAAAAACTATTTTGCTAAAGCTGAATTAAACCCAACATAAAAGCTTAGATTCAAATATGCAAAAGAATGGGAGGAGAAAAAAAAAATCAGAATCGAATTTAGAAATTTATAATGAAGCTAAATAAATAATGGGGGTGAATCACTGCGAAGGCTCAGAACCGTCCTGAATTATTAATCTCTAATTCCCAATCGAGAGAGATGAGTGACATTACAAATATGTGCTCAGTTCGCCTCATAATTTAATCATCGGCTTTGCGCCGCTTAATCTCGCCTTCTTGAAAACTCGTAAATCACTTTATGAATTAGTCTCAATTACTCAAAATACGACGCATACATTTCACTTAAGTCGTCGCTACTCGCTCGCATCGGACGAAGGCAGGGTCAGTGGGAACGAAATTTTCGAAAAAATTGTTTGTGAATGAGTCATAGTTTGGGTACGTTCATTTTGAATTAGGCGTTCAATTTATGTGTTCAGACTTGTAAGGCACTCTGTGCGACGAGATAATTAAGATAGAATTATCAAATAGCTATTATATCGATTTAATAATATCATGTGGAACTAGTTGCTGTCTGGTTTGATGTCCATGTAATAAAAAAATTATTTACTGAAAGAAAATTAAGTGGTATATGTATTTAATTATATAAGAAATATTGAAAATAGTTATTCTGTTCATTTAGTATAACATTATGTATCTAGTATAATTGTTTTCTTGATAAGAAAAATTAGTATTCAATAAAAAAGGATTTAAAAAAAAATTCTTAATAGAAAAAAAGAAAAAAAAAAAAAAAAAAGTGGTTTATGTACTGGAAGAAAATAAAGTAGTATATGTATTTAATTATATAAGAAATACTGAAAATAGCTATTATGCTCATTTAATATACCTTTATGTATCTAATATAATTGTTTTCTTGATAAAAATTAGTATTAATAAAAAAAAGATTTTTTTTTTTAAATTCTTAATAGAAAAAAAGAACAATAATATGAAATTCTTCCAAATTCTTGCTTTATTATGTATTTTTATTTATTGAAAAGTTTAGATAACAAGCTTTAATTTTTCGGTTGTTTTCCTTGGTATTCAAAAATTGTGTTGGAAGAAGTAGAGAAATTATAGACAGTTAAATTAAATTATTGGCTTTGTTATGAACTTTTATTTTTTGAAAAATTCGGATGACAAACTTTATAAAAATCTTAATAGCATGTATTAGATTTGTTTCGCTTCCATTTAAAATCAAAACATGAGGACTGTCATGAGTGTTGAAGTAGTGTATTTATGCTTGTTAGATATTTTGTGCAATGAAGCATTTAAATGAGTCATTAAATAACCATTGCATTAATTTCTTATTTAGGTATCAATTTCTAAGTAGAGATTGGAAACAGCAAGGGTTTTTTTGTGTGTGTGTGTGAATTCTTGATAAAATGAAGAGGAATGATAGGGAATTGAAATTCTTTTTATGTAAATTTCATTCTTCCTCCATGAGTATAGGAGGCTTCTGGTGAAAAATCAATGAGACATTAAACGGCGATAATATTCAGTCAATTAATTTTCTCAATGTTTAAGATATAGAAATGAACGACGTGTCATTTGAAAGACAAGAAAAAGTCTAAATGATAATATTATCTAAATGGAATTAATATTAGACCGTTGGGTCTTAAAGTATAAGAGATAATTCTTCGTTTACAAAACTGGTTTAAGATAATTCTCAACTGAACTTCAGAGTTAGATAGCTGTAAATTAATAATTCATATTGTTGAAAAGGCTAACAAACGAATTCATATAAATACTCACTCATACATATACTATTTGTTAATTAATTTTATATGAGTTATACAGATGATTGAAATGTTTATATATTTCGGTTTATTATGAACCATATGGCAGAACACACATTAAAAATGACTTCATAATCTATATTAAACGCCTAGTTACTTTTTAATACTTATTTTTTATATCTACATTTATAAGAAATTCTTCGTTTAAAAGTTTATAACTATTATCTGAATATGAAACCATTGAAATTTTTAGACTCCTTCATTAATCTCATATGTTGATAATATTAAGAATAAGTCTTTGTAAAACATTTATATTAATTTTTCATTTATTTAAAAAGAATTTCCTTGATAGTATTTATAATTGAAACCTCTTCTCTTAGAAAAATTAATGAATTATTATCATTAATTGAAACATATACGCCTTTTTTAGAAACAATTTCTGACAATTACAAATAATAATGAATATTCTCGCGTCATTAATTCGATAATACAGATTGACCTAGCAAACCAAGACCTCTGAACGCTTTAAATACAAACTATTTTACTTCTTTTTCGGCGCTCTTTTTATAACATAATCAAAATAATAAAAATTTAACTTCAAAAGTACATTATTTTTTCATTCGTGTATTATAAATTTAATTTGATCTCATATGAACATTTCAGCATGTTTACTTCAAAAATTTAGAATACTTTTATTCCAATAAACTAGCTATTCAAGATCAGTTACAAATATATCATTTATGCAGGATATAGACGTCTGTACATAAAGTGCATAATCACATATACATATTATTTTAAATTCTTAATAAAATTTATTTTAAATGAAAAGAATTTATTTTTAATTTGTAACGTTAAATCTTGAAGTTTTGTTGTAAGGAATAATTAAAATATATATTCATTTCTGTATATATGGAGGGTTGAGGATTTTGATGATTTTTTTACTGATAAAAAAATGTCCATCCAATAAAAAAACATAAAAAATATGAATCAAAATAAAATTCAAAGTAGTAATGTATGTTAATATGAAATGTGCTCTCGTTTCTTAATTTTTTTATATCAGAAATTCCTTTGTTAGAATATTTAAGTCCGGTTCCTCAGAAAATGCATTACATTTATAAGTTAATAAAAATGTTAAAATAAATAATACTAGATACACGTTAAAATAAATAATACAAGATAACGGTTAAAATAAATAATACTAGATGGGTAGACTTGAGAACTTAGTATTTTATCAAAATGTTTGTTATTTCTTTTGATTTTATGATTCTTAAGAAAGAATAGAAAAGCAAATTTACAAAATGTATATACAAGATATATTTTATAGAAAATAATATCGATGTTTATTATCATTTACTATTACAATTATTTTCCTAATATTTTTTAAATAATTAATTTTTTAAATAATAACTTTTCTGTATTAAAAATATATACTCATATATATTTTTAAAATGTATGTATATGTTATATATGAATTCTGAAACGAAATTAAACAAAATAAAATCCTAAACATCATCTTTTTTCAATAGAATAAAAAACTAGTGTTTTCATTTATAATAATCATAACTAGTTAATAAAAACAACGTAAATTGTACCATGTTTCTATTGAATTATTCTTAAAAAAGGATACTAAGCAATATCCCAATTCGAGAATGTTTAATTAAATTATTATGTTTATATCAAACGTAGTAGGGAATCTGAATCAAACTCAGATAGAAAATATTCTTAAACAAATGGTCTTGAAGAAACAAAATTTAAAATTTTTATACTTATTTACAGCAGAATTTCAAAAAATGTTTTCTTCGAGTTAAAATTTGTAAGAAATTTTAGAAATCTTTAACACACTTTTATGTAACTATCAGATTTAAATATACAAAATTTTCCTTAATAAGTTCTAAAAAAAAATTAAAATCTTTAATTTTTAATCTTTAAAAATTATTTTTAAGGAGAAATTTTATAAAATAGAATCATAAAATTTTTTTTTTTTTAATTCAAATTATTAATTTTGATTACTTTTACAACATCAATAATGAAAATTAAAAACATTAATGCAACCACTAAAGACTGGACTATTACACGAATACATAAGAAATAAAATATCAATTTTTTCATTTCTGTTTTTCTAATATTTTGATAGTGGTTTCTAGAAGCTTCTATTTTTTCTTCTAGAAGTTTCTATTTTAAGCATATAACTTCTTATTTTTTGAATTACAATGATATAAAATACAGCTTTAATATTTTTTAACAGCATTTGTAATGAACTATTTAATTATTTTAATGTCTTCAATTTTAAACATTTGGATAACGTGTTAGGCCATTTTAGGCGTGCTTTATCATTCTTTTTTTATTTCAAATGTGTATTTTTTTCGTATGTTGTGAATCATGTATGTATATTTAGCCATTCACTGAAAAACTTTTTAAAACGTAGTAAACAATAAAAAAAAGTAACTTTATACCGAAATATCTGATATTTTTGTAATTAATTTTTTAAGAAACACAACTTTCACTCAAATAGAATTTATTTTTCCGTTTTAATTTTTTCTCTTCAGTCGTTTTTTATTATAGTTGCTGCGTCCATGTATTTGCAAATATCAGTCTTTTTTTAAAAATAAATAATATAAAGAATTTTATTTCTGCTATTTAAATGTGATTATACAAAATATCTGTAAGTCATATATCGCCCTTTTTTTTTTTATCAATCGTTTAATATTCACTTCTATATTTAATATAATTTCACAAACATTTGATAAAATTAGCAGCAGCGAGATAATATTAAGGAAGAAATAAATAAAGGCTCATAATATACAGGAAAAAGCATTACCTCCTATGGTGAATTACAAATCACTTGCTTAAATAGATATTTATAGTCTCTTAACTATTTTTGCATTTATTCAGTTTAAAGTGAAATGTACCCAATATTTAAAATGAGAAAGAGATATTTGCTAACATAGGAAAGAAAAATTGGACGGAATAAGTAATATATTTTATAACAATAACATATTAGTAAATTTTCTTAATTGATTTCGAATTAGTAAAACTGAAGTTAGTGTATTTGAGCAGAAAATACTATACTTTACAAAGAATACAATGTGCACACTTACTTGAAAAAATCGTTCCTACAGTAGAGCTTTCCTTCTCTGGAGAAACACTTCTCCTGCAGCGTGCATTTGCATTCGCAGCACAGGACACATTTGGAGTGCCAAGATCTGTCCAAGACGCTGCATAAGTACCTGTCCATGATGGGCCTTTCGCATCCGGCGCATTGCACCATCTTCATGTCGTCGGTCCGAATCAAGGGCAGGGTCCGGCCCCCTCGCCCCCGCCAGCCGCCTAGGGTGTCCACCTTCGACGACCTCAGTGGCTCATAGGACAGACCCAGGGCGGACAACTCGCTCACCAACGACACTTTGGAATCCACCGTGTACGAATTGAGAGAGCAGTTGGGCAACACTTGAGTGGCCACTTTTGATGGATGAACTGTCCCGCTTAAACAAGCGGTATGGTCAGTAGATGAATGCAAAACAAAGACCTCCGAGAAGGTCTTGAACAAGTGGTGGTAAGTACCAAGCTTCTTTTGATGAAAAGTCAACTACTCAGTCTTTGAGAAGGAGCTTTTTTTTAAAAGTTTATACTTCAATTTTAATAAGTCCAATTGGTCAAGAGTTTGTCTACAGAAAGCAACAGATGAAACGATGATAGATATAAATAAAACAGTACATAAAATAAATTCTCAGTTATTTTATGATCGTGTAACAGAGAATATCTTCTTCCATTACCAGATGAAACACAACCACGAAGACTCAATCACATGACCAGAAAGCATTCAGTCTTTCGCAATGAGTCCTTGATTCTTATGAAGAAAAGGGTACTCAGCGGTTGATTATGTTCAAGACCATATGATATTTTTTTACTACGTTTATTTCAGAATTATCAGTATGAGCCGAATAATCGAGTGAAACGCCAACTACCAAGTGAAGAACTTCAGAGCGAAAACGGAAAGAAGGAGCAAGTGTCCGGTGCAAAGAGGTAAACAACGTCTACCAACCTCTCGTGACCAGTTCCACGGTGAAAATGGGACGTTGGACACCCCGCGTGCGTTCAGTATAACCGTCTGTCCCAGACTAGCTTTTTCAACTGGCAGGCGCGGCGTGTTTTGCCACCACGTCCCCACCGCTGGCTTCTTTGGTATCTCGAATAGGAGGCGGAGTCACGGTCTGTCAGTCAACGTCGCAGTTGCCAAGGAAACGAGATTTGGGAACGTCCTTTCTCGCGTCACGTGGTTTTGCATTACGAAGTTAAAATTTTGAATCGAGAGACGACCACCATTTGTTCAAGCCGGAGGATTACAAAATGGGAGCAAATACCACAATAAGTCCCCCCTCCCCCTTTTCCTCTTTTTTTCTTATTTTTCAGCCACGCAGTTGAAAGTCTTAACTATGGATGACTTAAAGTTATTTGTAGTAACCCTTGTTGAATAAAAAATATAGAAATAACAATTTAAAAGAGATGAGCGAAATATTGATTATAGAATAACATTAACTTGGCCAAAGAAGCATTTTAAAAGCTCAAGATAAATATCAATATATAAATTAATTTGATTTCATTAAAACCTGATTTTTTTTTTTTTTAAATTTCAAACAATTTCAAAAAAAAATTTTTTGTTTTAATAATTTTTATGAGTAATTACTAAAAACATAAATGCTAATTCTATAATATACATTTCATTTTTTTCAATACTATAGATAATAATATAAAATAAAATAATTTTCATAAATTTAATAATAAATAAATAACTTAATAATATTACACAAAATAATTTTCCCTTTCAGAAGAATATAACTAATATTTTTTTAATAATCAAATGTTTTAGTGATCAAAGATTGGATAATGACTGATAACATCCATCAGTAAAAAAAAAAAAAAAAAAAAAATTCGCATAATTTAGTGATTTATTACGCGGGATAAATTCAATAATTTCATAAGATTAATGCTATTATTATATGTTATTGCTTACTGCATTGATTTTGTTTCGCTCGTCCAATACGGAATATATAAATAACCAACCTAATAACTATTTGAGCTTACTATTTTATTCGATAGAATATTTAACCGATATAATATTTTATCTGCATTTTAATTATTATTAAGTCTATTTTTAACATTAATTATTGATGATTGTAGTTAAAATTCGGAAATAGGTTCTTCAAATAATAGGAAGAGGGTTTAAAATTCCTAGAAACCGATAAAACCTGTCATAAAAAATATTTGATATATATAAAAAAAAAAAAAATTCTAAACTTTTGGTTTATCTACTAAAAGATATTATATATAAACAGCAATAAAATATTTTACTTAATAAGATATTTTTAATCTCCGATAACCTGAATTAATATTAGATTCAATGACTTGTGTTTAATTTAAAATCAGGGTTTAAATGTAGTAAAATTAAGGTATTCAAACATTATTTTAGCCCATTTCGACAAGTTTTCCATTGTGTTATTGAATATAGAATTTTTTGTTTTCAAAATTTAATAGAAAAAATATAATAGAATGCAATATTATGATATGATAGATATTATATTGATATGATATGATAGACATTATATTGATACGACAGAGTGATATGATATGATAAATATAAATTTAAAATAACTCTTAAATAATTTAAATATAAAGTAAGTCTAATATTAAAATTTCTACATCATACACAGAAATATAAATTTCATTAATCAAGCACAAAAGAGTTTCATTGTTTTTTAAACAATCTTTTACTGCACATTTAAATTTCAGGCTTCATTAGACCACTAATTAAAATGGTAAAGTTTTTAATAAAAATAAGCACTTTAATGCTTTGTTTATAAAATACATCTTACGAGACCTTGAATCAAATTAATCATCATTAAATCTCATTATAATACATTTCATTGCAGATTTCAAAATAGTTCAAATGGCTGTAATTTTTTAAAATTTTATTTTTACGTTCTTCAATTTATGTTTAAGTTACATGAGTTATGTATGATTAAATATATAATATATTTTTCCATCCACTTCTCATCATTTTGAGAGACACTATTTAATACTCATATTACCATTGATATTCAAAATTTATCAATATAGATAAAATCTAGCAGCAATTTTTTTGTAGGAAAGAACTATGTATCTCTCAAAATTCAAATTTATTATTCTTGACACGGAAAAGATACCTAGTTCTTATACGGGGAAAGTATTTTTAATTAATTAAATGTTTATCATTAATTCTGCACAAAACTTAAAAGCATTTCAAAAAATGCTGTTTCACCAAATGTACATAAAAGAAGTAATTATGAATTTATGAATTAAGTAAAAGTATTTTTGGTAATTTTTAAAAAATATCTATTTACTATGTTATGCTCTTAAAAGACAAGTTTTATATGGTGCAAAAGAAAATCATTATATCTTAATTACATTTCGTTAATTTTAATTGACAGAATCTCCTCGATCCAAAAATTTAGAACCATTACACATACACAAATATCAATAATTTTCGTTTATGTAACTCCCAATATTTTAGCAAATTACGAATAAAAATTTATATTCAAGACATGCTGTTTTTTTACATTTGTCATAAATTTCCAGAACAATATTTTTCAGTATTTCCTTATGGTATTTTTCTGTTTATTATTAATATATATATATATATATATATATATATTTGCAGTGATCGTCAGTTATAATCTAACGTTTCAATTTTTACAAAGCAATTCTATTATGTAAAACAAAACATTATAAATGTTGGCACACTAATTCTTTGTTTTCATTGTTAAGAGATATCCTAGAAAATAGTTCCTTACTAGATTTTCATTTTGTTTTATTTTAAAATTAAAGAAAAAAAAAGAGAGAGAGAGATTAAAATTCTGTCAGGTTTTCTGAAGACTTAAAATTTATTCTCTCTCTAAATTCATTAGAGTAATATATATATATATATATATATTAAAAGGGATATAGGGAGTGATATAATTTATACTGTATATGAAATATATATATACTCCAATATTATATATTACTCTATATATGACATAGAGTAATATAGTATTGGAGTAAATATATTATTTAATCACAGTAGTTGAAATTCTGAATCATTTTTCTTCTACAGACAGAAGAAAAATAAGTTGGAATTTCAACTATTGTAGTTAAATAATATTTTGTTTAATCTATAATCGGTTTTTTTTTTTCATAAAAAAATAATTATTATTTAACGAATTTAACTATGGGAATCTATTGACAAAAGTGTTAAATATTTGAAATAATTCATTTAAATTATAAAAATTTTATAATAAATAAATTTTATCCGTTAAAGAAGCTTCTTATTCTATAGTAATTTTATCTTTTAAAAACTATTTTAAAAAATACTGAAAGAGGATGAATTGAAGAATTGATTTACAAAGGAAATTCTTATATTCTTCTTATTATTATTATTGTATTATATTCTTATATTATTATATATAAGTATTCTATTATGGTTCAAAGTCTTTTCTTTCATACAGATAGAAAATAATGCATCCAGAAAAAATCCTTTAATTGAAATTTTCCCAACTGGACACATAAATTTATTACATTAAACTAACCAAATCAAAATAAACTTTAAATGTTCTCATACAAACAAAAAAAAAAAAAAAAAATAATTTTTTTCAAAGCATTATCTTTATTTTATTTCATTTAAGTTAACAAATAGATTCGTTAACTTCTAATCATTAACTTAAATAAAACAAATTAACTTAAATGAAACAAATTAACTTAAATAAAAATAGTATTTTCAGTTGAAAATTTAATAATTCTATGATGTTTTAATTAGTTGAACATTTTAAGAGAAATTAAATCTACATTAAAATGATTTTAAAGTGATTATATTTTTTTGTATAAAGGTAGTTTCATATGAATTTAAAAAATAAATAACAAATTATTTTTTTTAAATAACGAACATATAATAGAAATCGATGTTGTTTATCAATAGCATTCTTTATCATGTAAAAATATTCGATTCAAGAACGAAAACAATTTTAAAGTTTCTTTTGAATAATGACTTAGGTTACACATGAAATTCGTAAACAACTTTTAATAGCACGTTTGGAATGTTCATGAATTCGCAATACAATGCATTGCTAAAATCGATAATGCTAATAATGAATAAAAATAACTTTTCAAAACGTATCAAAATTAGTGATTTCTATGCAAAAGCTGATGAATGCAATTTTGAAGTGGATATCCATTAATTAATATCAATTTACTAAAAATAAGTTTCTTTAAATTTCTATATGGATCTTAAACACTTTTTTCTGCAGAATTTTTAGCTGATATTCACTTATTTTATTCTGTATAGTTTCTTAATATGCGAGATATTTTCAACTTAAATGAATTAATAAAGGATAATGTAAATATTAATTAAAGAAAACTTAATATTCAAAAATGGACTCACGAATATTTTCTTTATATAAACCATGATTTGATAAGCTGTAAACAGGCTTTTATGGCAAATGTACAATTTTCAATGGAAAAGAAATACCGAAATATTTGAACTGAATGAATATATTACGATGAATATGAATCTATTTATGAATTTTGATTCATAAATAGATTCATATTCAAAGTAAAAATATTCTGTTGAAAGAGATTTACTGTGGAATCAAATTTATTTTCTTATTTTAAAAAACATATATATTATGCAAATGATATTAGTTAGACTATATGTATATGTATTATCTAAAACATTAAAAATGCATTAGAAATTTTATAAACTTAAATTTGGTTGAAATTCTCTTCTACTAAAATATGTGGAATGTAAAATATTAAAAAGAATATTTAAATATGGATCTATAGCAAAAATTATATTTAAATTAAAAAAGAATTAAATCCAGTTACATTAAAAATATTTATAAATATTTAAGAGAAAATGTTTCATAAAAGAAAAAGTATGAATGATATAAAAAAATTTATACGTTTTTTATGATATACATTTAATGTTATAACTAATATAAACTAAAAATTATGTCAATCACTATTTTGAAATATTAAAATATAATGTTTTTTTTTTTTTTTTTTAAAGAACATAATTTTTCCAGATAAGTAAAATATTACCTCAATTAATGGAGTTTTCAATCCTTCACTCCCCATTTGTAAATATTTTTCTTTTTAAATCTTGATAAACTGCTGCATTTTGCAAATAACAATGAGGATTCCAAAAAAATGTCAATTTGTCTTCATGTTTTGAAATATTCATTCCAATATTTATAGAACTTTCAAAATTCAAAGAAGAAAAAAAACGTTTGACATTTTTCTCGTTGCCACAATTTATTGAAAGTCTTATTGCAATTTTTAATTTAAACAGAATCGTCTGCTCAATTTAGCATGCATTCACAGCTTTAATTTAAGATTTTGGCTATTTGAGATACTAAAAAAAAAAAAGAATTTGTTTATTCTTTAAATTGGCAAACATTTCTGATAGCACATTTTTTTAATAATGATTGATTATAAAAACAATCTAGCAATCAAAAGTTAAGAATTTAATAAAGAATAGATTTAAAGCATTTATTTGTTAATTTTAATAATTATTTTACAAAAACTTTTAATAATTTTTTAGTTATAGTATGTTTTTTATTAAAATTTTGCTCTTGTTATTTGATTCATAAAAATCGTTTGCTGTGCATTAGAATAAAAGATTTGAAACAATTTATTTTTATTTTGTGCGTATTACAGACAGCTTTTGTAGCGAATATATTCTAATGGTTCTTTTTTTTATGACAATTTTATGTATATGTATAATGTTAAAATAATAATTTTAACATTTAATTATAATAAAACAATTTTTTAAATAAATAAATAATAATAATTTAAATGAATAATTTTATCAAATTGTTACTAATTTTAACATTCTAATATAACGTTTTAAAGTACCGAGAAATATTTCCATCTTAAAATAAAGTGTTGTCGTGCGTCTGCTTTAGTGAAAAAATATATCCATTATTCATTTTATGTAGCTCGAAATTATTAATTAGCCCAATACTTTTTTTTTTTTTTTTTTTTATTTTCCGAATTTTTCAAATAATTTTATTTTTAAGCTTTAGTTCTAATAGTGGTATCAAATGTCAATTAGTACTAAAAGTCAATTTATGTCGATTTCTTAATTAAATTATTTCTCTGATGCCCTGAACTCTAAGATTCCTTTCGCAAATCAAACTCTTATAAATTTAAAAACAAAGTTACATCCTCAGAAAAAAAGAAAAGAAAAAGAAGTCAAATATATAAAAGGCCTTGGATGAAATCTGAAATAAGAAGTTTTATGTCAAGACTTGAGGTTGAGAGGAATATATATCTCACATGTTTGTATTCACCGCGTTTTCTTAAAAACACGCCGAAAAAGATAAAGAAAAAAAAAAAAAAAAGAATTAAAAATTAAAAAAAAAAAAATCCAATGAAAAAATTATTTTGAAAGAATGATGGTTACGTTAATTTCACGGACGACTTAACCGAAAAAAAAGCTTGTATATCGTTTAGGCATAAACAATGGAAAATCGGAAAAAGCTTCGACACTATGCCTTTTAAGTACTACTGCAGAGCACTGGTGCATGAAAATAACATCAGCTATTCAAAACAAATGGGAATTATAAGCAAATAAGTTTGTAGTGAATCGTTTTGGATATATGACAGAAACAGAAGGCAAGCGGATACCTTTTAAGATTCTGTTTATACATTAAAAAGTCATTTTGAAACGTTGAGTGTACATTTTTTTTGAGTGAGTTAAATCAAAGGTTTGCTTCTCTTATTTATTTATCTTCGGATGGTGTAAGAATGGTGGATTTCCTTTTCACAATGATGTGCAGTATTTTTGATGCTAATAAGTTTCGGTATTTGTTATGCTTATAATGATTGGCATTTCTTATTTACAATATGGAGGATAGTTCTCTCTCTTTTTTTTTTTTTTTTTTTTTTTTTTTTTTTTTTTTTGAATAAGAAATTTTAACTTCATATTTTCTTTGTTATCGCCTTTATTACTATTATTATTTTTAATGAATGTTTAGAAATATCTTTATTGTGAAATATGAGTTATGACATTTAAATTATGGTGCATGATATGAATTCGAAGGGGTCTTCAAACGGGTTTTGAAATCACCATGTGAACGAATGACATTTTTTTTCATTCGTTCAAGAGAAAAAAAAGTTTTATTTATTTATTATTTTTTTTTTAAATATTTGTTGCAGATCTTCCAAAATTAATGATATCTTTTAAAAAAGCATAATATAAAAGTTTGGAATGAAATTTTCACGAATGATTTCATATCAGTTTTCGTTATAAAATATAAGAGAACGGATCAATATTCTATACAGCTGAACTTTCAATTAAAAATTTAACATTGGCTCATTAAAATTTTAGACACAGTTCTGTGCTATATTAAAATAAAATGTCTGCTTTTTTTAGGATAAAACAAAAGGATGGGCAATTCAAGATGAAAAAGTTTTATTTCTTGATAAATATTAGGCGAATTAATATATGCTCGCCTATAATATGAGCATATTATATATAACTATAATATGTTCATATCTCAATTCTGATACTATTGTAATAGCAACTGAAAATTGTCAATAGCAAAATTTAAACAAATTATTTATGAATATCTGTATGATTTACGTAGTTTATATCAGATAGTATATAGATAAAATAAACAACGTAGTTTTTAAACTAAAAGTAGAAAAGAGATAGTTGGATACGAAAATTTGATTGTGTTTGATTACTTGTTATTAATTAATAATTATAAATAAATTGATATTTAATTAAAAACTAATATTAATATTTATTTAAATTAAAAAGAGTTTTTTCAATGCCAAAAACTCCTATTCTATTATGGTTAAACTCTACAGGAGAAATTCCTTAAAAAGATTTTAAATGTTAAAAAGAAAATTTTTATTTGATTACTTTTTATTATCTATTTTATATGTATAGTTTTTCAACAAACCTGAAACTACTAAATTTTTTTTTTCTTAACATTAAAAATTGCAGATTACCTTTAACATTCCAAATTTTTTATGTAATCAACACAAAACTACAATTAAAAACATGAGAAATCAGTCTTTTAAAAGACCAGTACATTATACGTAAGTGTGAAGTTTTTGTAAACCTTGTTTATTTGCATGAGCTTTTCTTTCTTTTCTATTTCGAAATCATTGTTAAGTAATACTGAAAGAAAAAGAAAAACAAAATAAAAAAAAGCATGCCTGAGAAGAAAAAAAATACCAATCGGGGGAAAAAAAAGGGGGGAGAAGGCAAAGCTTGAGGCTTCCCTAAATTCATCGGAAAAATCATATTAACCGAAAACCCAACTGAAGTCTTTTATTTATTTAATCTAGGCAGCCTGCACAAACATTTTCTGATGACACAAGCACACGGAGCACATAACCTTGTATTTGCTTTATCAAAATCGATTTAGACCATTACACGCACGCCAGTTCCTCCACTCACTTTTGCACTGTTGACAAACCGTGGCCTGGCCCTTCCACAAGACAGAGCAGCACCTGTAGATTTTTCAGATTAAACCTGCATAAAAGGACATCCGCAAAAGGGGAGTCCTTTCAATTAAAATTTGATTGCTCGCCGCTTGGAGAACATCTTCAGCATTTTTATGGCTGTTGATTTCCTCGAGAGGACGACGCCGCGTGTTGGAAGTTTTCTTTTTACTGCTGTGCAAATGGAATTGAAGCGATTGGTTGCAAAATATTTTGCTGGGCGAGGTGAAACTGGTGCCAATGCGATGCATTTTGCAAATTTGCTGTGAACCTTTGCATTTCACAGTTTTTTGTTATAGCACACTTGTTTCTTTAAATCTAATTGGCCAATAAAGAGCATGTTTTTATAGATAACAAGGAAGCATTGCGTAAGTGCTGTGTAAATGGAATTGAAGCGATTGGTTGCAAAATATTTTGCTGGGCGAGGTGAAGCTGGTGCCAATGCGATGCATTTAGAAAAATTTGCTGCACACTTTGCTTTTTATAAGTTTTTTTTTTTTCTTCTCACAATAGATTATGTTTTTTTTAAAATCTAATTGGCCAATAAAGAGCATGTTTTTATAGATAACAAGGAAGCATTGTTTAATTGCAAAATTTGCTGCCCACCTTCTCTTTTAACATTTTTTGCGAAACAAATTGGTGCCAAGATCCATTGCGATATATTTGGCAAAATGTGCCGAAACTGGTGCCGATGCGATATATTTTGCAAAATTTACTATGCACCTTTGCTTTTTACAATTTTCTTTCCTTCTTATTATAGATTATGTTTTTTTAAATCTAACTGGCCAATAAAGAGCATGTTTTTACAAATAGCAAGAAAGCCTTATAGTTTAATTTTCCCTTTGATTAATATACTGGATTCCAAAAAGGGCGATACCTCCCCAAGGGTTAGGGAACAATTAAAGAGGAAAGGTGGATAAAAAAGGGGTTGTAGTGAGTTTTAATAAAGTAGGAGAAGGGGGGCTTTTAATAAAAATAAGAGGTGGTGAAAACCTGGGAAGATTAGAAAATTTAAAACTATTCATCGACGTTTCAAAGTTAACTACCAGGAAGTGAAAAAGAAGATACCTACACTACATGCTGGAATACAGATTGTAATACAGGTTTTTAATTGCATTTCCTTCTTCATATTCAGTGGAATGGGGATTTGTACTATGATAAAACTGTTAAAAAACAGAAAGAAGAAAGAAATCTGACTACTTAGTGGGAATCGCTGAAATGTGAAATATTTTTAGTGTTTTGTTTCAGTGTCGTGTTTCATTTTCAGTTTCATGTTCTACAAAAATAGAGACTAAGATTCAGATAATAGATTTGGTTTGAAGACATAAAATTTCTTATTTTTGTAAGTTAAGTGAAAAATAACAGACCAAACAAACGTAAACAAAGTAATGAAAGATCTATAAAAAAATGTTTATTTGTATTTCAGGACATTTATGTTTTTTGTTAGTTTAACTTTTTTTTTTATACAGAATGGAAGGCATTTGATGGATGTTAATGAATAATGTTTAATTTTATAAAATAATATATAAATTTTCTAATTTTAAAATATTTAAGGTTTGCTTTTATAATGAAGCTTTTTATTTTTTTTTTTTTCCTTGACAAATTTATCATTTTAAATTTATCGATTTATTAAGCTAATTTAAATGATACTCGAGGAAATATTTATTTTGTTTAAAATAATTTCGATATTTATTAATTCTAAATAACGAAATATGTTATAATTCAGTATAAGATTCCATTGCAAAAGTATTAATTATGAGTTATGTGTTTTCTGTAACAACAAACCTACTTGCATATAAATCATTACATATGTGATTCTATATAAATATATATAACATAAAAAGTTTTTCAAATTCAACAAATAATTTGAATTATTAGCTTAAAAGCATGTATAAAAACACTTTTGGAATATTAGTACTTAAATTCTTGTTTTAAAAGGTAAGTCATGTAATCGTGAAATTTAAATTATGTTCATTAAAATATTTGTATCCTGTAATTCAATATACTATGCGATGTCCTCACACATTTTTAAATTGGGTAGAAATTTGCACCCTCGCTGAGCTTCAAGCATGTTGAAAATTGCAATAAAAGGACTATAGTGCTGTTAACAAAGAATATATGAAAATTACAGTTACAAACTACAAATGTTTTGTAAATGAAACGAAGATTATCTACAGTATTGAACTTGGTTCTTTGAATAATAAGAAATATCTTAGTGGCAGAATTTAATTAAAATACCTTCGCAGGAAGAAATTTAATGTGGGAGAAACATATTGATTTAAATTGATTTATTAATTGTAACCAAGTTGCATATGTATTTCATCAGAATTCACTTATTTCTAATTATCTTACGCCGCAAAATGGTCTAAATAGAATTTTGGAATGTTTCAAGTAAAAGTTGTTGAGTTAATTGTTGAAAAACTGTCATGCAAATAATGCGAATCATATGAACTTTGATATAATCTGTTTGTGAATATCCGGCACTAATCATCGGTAGAAAGGATCATTTGAAAAAGTTGTGGGCGAGAAAAAAAATCAGTTGAACGATGCAGTTTTTAAATGAATATTAATTACCAAAGCAACTTTTAAGAAATCATAGTAAGGATTTTTAATTCATATCAACACCAAAATTATGTATAAAGCATACAAAATTATAGATAGATAATTAGAATTATAAGATTCCAAAGAAAATACAATTTCCCTATTTATATATATATATATATATATATTAGGATATTATATAATATCGTACATAATATCCTATATAATATATCCTTTATTAAATACTTTGTCCATATTATAATCCATATTTTTTCCTGTTCTTTTCGTTAATAGGTAAAATTTACCAAGAGATATGCATTTTTTTAAAACGCATACTATTATCTAAAATCAGTAGATACTCGATTTCGAAGAAAAAATGAACGATTACATAAAAAATGAAAATATCTTCATAAAAATCGTTTAGCTAAAAACGTTTTTAAAAACCCAATATTTAATACCCATTTCATCATTGTAAAATCACTCGAATTCGATTTTTGATTGTGATTTTAAATACAATTTAATTTCTTCTCAGAAAATCAATCGTTAAAAAAAACTGCAATACTATCAATATCATCATGTCTGGCCTATACAAACATCGCTCTCCCGAGAATAAATGCATAGACAGAAAATGCTCACTTCCGTTTGGAAGAAAAACCGTTATGAATACCAGTTCGCTATCGATTCTGGGAACCAAAGAGTTGGAAGTGATCCAGGGATTTTTTTTTCGTAAAAAAAATCTTTTCTTTAGCATCAAGAACAAAAACTTTAAAAAGCATGAGTTTCAAAATATGATAGCAGCAGCAATAGTGAAGAAAGTTACTGTAGGTTAACTTTGATGGCATATTTGCTATTCTCAATATGAAGGTACAATTACTGTAATTTGATCTAAGCTTTTACTTTGTAGGTTTAAAGTGTTTTGCTGTCTCTATTTTGAAATATTTTTTTTAAATGTATATATGACTTACGTCACCGAATGTCCTGCTTTTTGGTAGCCTGTCTTGTTATCCTCAAGTGCAGCTTCAGGTCGCCAGATTGTCCTGCTTTCTGACAGAGATCAGATGATGTTTACAATTAAAAAAAAAGATGATAAAATCAAACAATACGTCGTTAGCATCTGGTAGCAAGGCGATAATGATATACGAGCATAAGCTATACGTCTTTATGTAAATCGGTCAGATATCTGTAAGCTCACTTTCTCAAAGCTGTACAAAAGTGATTGGGTGGCGTTATGAAATATGCGAAAACTACAGCTACTGAATTCTATGAAGTAAGTGAAGAATATTTGGAACAGTAGATTAGATATATTGATTGAAATCCCGCCAATATTTTCCTTTTTATGTGAAACCAACTTCAAAAAATTCAGAAAAAAAAAAAAAAAAAAAAAAAAAAACTATTACTATAATATCTCTATCTACTAATAAGACAAATTTATTTATTTTTTTTTTTTAAAAAAAAAAGAAAGATAAAAACTGGAAAAAAAGTCATAAATAAAAAATAATTACCTTACATAATAAATGAAAAATAAATATAATACTCAGATTAAAAAAAATATTAATTTGATAAAGATGGTATGAAACTGACAGATCGTACTAAACAACTTAAAATCGTACAAGAAAAAAAAATTAGAATCCATTTTTTTTTCAATTCCTTCTATTAGCTCACACTCTCCCTGTATATATCTTGTTCAAATTTTCAATCGTTCATAAAATACTTTTTATTCATCCACTCATGTTCCAATAAATTGTTTTGAACTTGTAGTGGATGACACTGGATGTTAATACGTTTTTTTTTCAAATATTAATTCAATTAAATTTAATTCATTAATTTTAGGTTTTTTTAGATTTAAGTTGCTTATATCTACCAATAGATGGCGCCAGATAAACTTAAAAAAATGAATGAAAAATTATCTATAAAGGACTTGCTGCAATATAGTGGAAAAAAAAAAGTAGGAATTGACTTAAAATTTTTTTTTTTTTTTATATTACTTGTTTTTAATTTGCAAATACAGGTATATGAACAATCACAAACAGTAAGTTTGGCTGGTTAGTTTTTGTAGTTTTGTGGCACAAAAGAGAATTTTAGCTACGTTACGCCAAATACTGTGTAATATTAACTATCCAAGCGTTAGGAGATTTGTTCGTTGCTTAAAGAATATATTAATAAAAATCACTAAAAATCAATTTAAATATTGAGTGCATGTCACAAGATTAGAAATTGCCAGTTAAAATTTAATGCCATTAAAAATTAGTCAAAAATTATACCTTTCGTTATACTCCACTACATCTCCATTATTAGATGGAACTTTTGATGATATGGATGCTAATTCTGAAGTAATAGAAAGAACCCTTTCTATTTGATGGTGAATCTTTGGAATTAGTTTTTTGTTAAGTATCGTGACCTACTCCTACTAGACTTATTCGCCAGGATCCCCTTTTTTTTGGAATACGAATCACCACGCACAAAAACACATGGGTCAAATAATTGACGTCAGATTCATTAACTGAGAACAAAATAAATAAAAGCCATATTGTTAGTCAAAGTAATATTTATTTGAAGAACAAAACTATAACGTAAATAGTACAATAAATAAATAATAACATTAATACAGATAGAGAGGAAAAAATACCGATAGCAAAATACACGTAAAACGAATGACGATGACGAATCATAACAAGATGGAACGAAAATGTTGAAATTTGTAATCTCGACGATAACTTAAAAGAGAGAGAGAGAGATGATGAAAAAAAAAAAAAATGTAAAGATCTCGGGGTCACTCCGGAGCCGGGATGCTCGTACACATTGAAAATCACACTGCATTGATTCTTCGTGACTTTTTCACCAAAAATGAAGCCCATATCGTTCCACAATCACCGTATTCCCACCGTGCGACTTCTGGCTATTTCCTAAACTCAAAAGACTACTCTGGGGACACCGTTTTGAGTCGATTGAAGAGATTCACCGTGAATCTCCGTGCGCTTTGAAGGCCATCCCTGCCGATGACTTTTTAGCATGCATTGAGGATTGGAAAAAAAGTTGGCATAAGTGCATTGTGCCCGGAGGGGATTTCTTTGAAGGCGATGAAATGAATTTGGAAGAATAAATGAAAGAGTTTTTGGGAAAAAAAATTGGTCTTACTTTTTGGGCACAGTAGTATGTTCCTGAAGGGCACAAGCCCTGTGATATTCAGTTTTTAAAATGATAATCATCATTATAAGCCAAAATGGGAAATAATTATTATTTCAGACTTATTTTGAGGATGTTAATGGAATGCGCACCCGAACGGAGATGGGATAAAGAAATGTTTTTTGAAAATTTCCACAGTAAATTTTTTTCTTCAAAACAACATTCTTCACTAATTATTGTAATATATGAGCAATAATGTAAACAATATTTGATTATAATGATTGTCTTACATTTAATAACTGTTAATAACTATCAATTCAAAGTATAATAGTG
Source organism: Caerostris darwini (assembly GCA_021605075.1). NCBI lineage: Eukaryota > Metazoa > Arthropoda > Arachnida > Araneae > Araneidae > Caerostris > Caerostris darwini. The sequence continues at coordinate 50,602 of BPLQ01001512.1, read as the reverse complement.
TTTTGTTAACTACTAAAATAACTTTATTCACTAAAATAACTTTATTCACGTCTTTTACCACAAAAGTCAATTCTAAAAGCTATTAAAATTTTGATATTTATATTATATATATTTAAGATTTTTTTTGAAGCAATATTAAGATTGAGGAAATAATTAAAATAAAGATGGAAGTAAGATTTTGCTAATAAGAATTTTTGAACAGATGCAAAAAAAATTAACAATTTTTTTTTCTTTTTGTGAAATTAATGGTTTAACCTTTTCATAATTTGAACTGAAAATAGGAAAGTTGAATACATTTTTTTTAGGAAAATTCATATTTTCAGATGTATTAACTATGAGTTGATAAATTTCATGAAATAATAATTATTAAAAAATTAAAATAATTATTTATTTGACTAATTGCTTTCTATAATAATTCATAAAGGAAAACTTTAAAAATATGTGAGCATTAGAGAGTGAAATAATTATAAATTATTTTTTTTAAATTATTGAAACTATTTTTTTAAAAATTGAAACAAACGCTTTATTAGATATTAATTTTTTACGAATATACAATAAAATTTAAATGAACTTTTGGCAAACTAAAAGCAGAATTGTTATGATTTACAAAAAGAAATCCTCAATTAATTTTCGGTATTCTATGTTTCAGTCATTAAATTGATTCCAATAATTAAATTTTTGAAATAACAGAAATTATTGGTATATTGAAATTTGAAAAGAAGCTAAATTGAAATAATAAGTAAAATGATTAATAATTATTGAAAAATGTGAATTAAATACAATAAAATTATTAATACACATTTTAAAATTAAAAGCATCAGAATATATTTTAATATATTACAACTTTTACATATAAAAAAGTTCCTTTCAAACATTATGACAAGACTTAGAATGACAATATTTTTAGGAATAATGTATGTTATTTGATACACTATAACATTTTCATGAGACAGTTCTTTTTCGTTCTTAACGTAAGAGAATAGATCCCAGCAGAACAATTTGTTACCTGAGAAATTTTCTATCTGCTTGTGGACAACCAGAACGAATGAATTTATTTAATCCAAAAACGAAACAATAAAGAAACAAAACAAACGTTTTATTACATATTAATTCTTTATTGATATGCAATAAAACTTAAATAAACTTTTGCCATTGAAAGTTGAATTATTATGAGTTACAAAAAGAAAACCCCAACTAATTTTAGTTATGTTATGTTTCAGTCATTAAATCGATTCCAATAAGTAAAATTTTTAAAAAATACAAAAGAATTTGGAGGCCTGAGGACCGAATGACCAGCGCACTGGAACTCTTTGCCACAGGGTTCGAGTCCTGGCGACGCAATGGATGTTTGTAGTGGCTACTAATTCACTTTAAGCAGTAGTCCCGGTATATATGACTGTAAGAGCGTTGGGTGTTGGGACAATCCTACCCCGTAAAAAGAAGTCATTCATTGTCTTGAAATCTACCAATCGGCAGACGTCTTTGGTTCACCATGGGTCTGTTGCGCCAATGAAGAAAAAGAAGAAACGAATTTACTAAATTAAGGTTTTCCACTCAGCCGTAGAGTATTTATTACTTTTGCTATTAGTTTAAAGAAATTTGTAAATTAATTAAATAACGTATTTTTCAATTGTTGAGAGTGGATTGAATATTTTTTATGCCTCTGCACTCGAATAATCTATGTCTATGTACACCTACAGATAATATTAATAATATTAATTTAATAATATATATATGTTATCATGATGCTTACAGATGGTCTACAAAGAAAATATAAACTGATTTCTTCTTCAATGGCGCAGTGGAGTGAGCCAAGGTCATCTGCCTATTTTCGGATTCCGAAACATGAGAGATTTTATTTTTGCAGGGTAGGGTTGTCAGTCATATTAGATGGGTACCGACTGTTTAAAGTGGATTCCGAACAGGAACTCGGACTCGAATATAGTGGCATCGAGTGCCAGAGCGTTGGTCACTCGGGCATCAGGCCTCATAAATTGATTTACCAAGATTTTTTTTTCTTTTAAAATCACTACCAATAACTTTTTTTTTTATCAGAGGAAATATAAATTCTATTAAAATGCTATTTGTCATGTTATTATTTTAATACTTATATGATAATTCACTGTTAAGCGGTTTCTATAAAAATTTTAGTTGTGTCCGTTTTATCGACTTGACAACTTCCTGGTACTTTTCAAACATAATTTTTGATTCGAATGAGTTTGTACAAACTTATTTTTCTCTTAAATTATTTAAACGTAATAAAGAGTAAAATATGGCAATAAGATCATATGTTTGTAATATGTAAAATTCTTACTTACTAGTATGGTTTTCTGCCTGCAAGAAACATTGTATATAAATTACATAAACTTGTTCTATGGTCTTTATTTAAAATTTGTTTCAGAATATATGCTATGCTATGTTAATTATATATATAGACAGAAAATATTGACAATATTTCAATAGAAGTTTTAATAAGTTTTGGAGTCTTTTTAAACAGAAGATATCTTTATTTGAAATGTAATACTTATGACTTATTTAAATTAAGGCTGTTCAGTTTTGCCTATCAATAAATTATCAGTCAACTGTGTTTGTTTTAGAAAATGAATTTTTTTTTCAGTCAGAAGTTGTTGTTGTGCTTAATCCTTAGTGTCTTGCAGTGTGGGACTGACATACCATGAGTATCTACTCATGGATGGAGGGACAAGGACAGCTTCTGTTGTGATGAAGCATTTGTCATTAGAAGTCTGAATTGGCTCCGTGTCACCGAAAAAGGAGAGCAGTGCCTTCCGGGAGAATTTTAGGGGGGAACTGCCCCGCATTTTCGTATCGTATGTGAGAAAACCTGAAAAACTCCCACCAGATATAGTCCGACTTACGAGTACGTCTGTAGTAATGTGATCAATGAATACATAATTTATCTTGCGAAGGTAATTGTGGCATATCTTTACCTTAATTTTACATGTAAATTCAGATGATATTATGAGACAAATATAAAGTTCTACCAAAGTCATTATTTATCTCGTGTTTTTATTATTTTTTTATATATTTTTAAATTTAGATCGGAGAAAAATGGAGTTAAAAGTTTCCTCAGTTTTCTATATTAAAATGTTTATGTTTAATTTTAATCGTAAGATTGTTAAATACTTATGTTACCCATTTTCACGTATTTTTCACCATCCCGATCATTGTCCAAGATATATTATTATAACTTTTAAAAGCTATCTTTTGTTTAATTTGTTAAAAATTAAATTTTAATTTTATACGATAATACATTTAATTCATTTTTGTTTAAAAATTAAACAAAAAAAATTGAATGTTAAAATGAAAATAATCATTGCGATGAAAAATGCTATCTTGAATATTCAATATAGTATATATTGAATTATATCATGATGTTATAAAACGGTAATATTCAGATCTAATCATGGTTAATTAAATCCCATGAACTCTGTACGAAAACTTTTTTGGAATCGTATTAGGCTACCACTAATTTTAATTAATAATTATACTTTGAATTATATTTATTAATTTCATAAATAAACATATTTTTTTTTATTGTATTGGTAAATGATAATACGATAGTTTTCTTTTTAAATTAGTATTTGAATGCTGCAATTAGCAGAAGTTTGAGAATTTGAACTAATTTATGACTTCTAATTCAGAAAATTCAATACATTGTTTAAAAAAGCAAACATTTTCTTTCAACAGAAAGCAAAAAAAGCAGAGACGAAAATGCTCCATGAATCAAAACTGCTGTCAAAACCAACCTATCTGTTTTCTCTGAATGCATACTTACAAAAAAAAGAAAAAAAGAAAAAAAGAATGCATTTTTACATTCAAACGTCCATAAATTTGGAAGACTATTCGGAAAAGACTGTGCATATTCATATGCTCAAACCTAATGCGAAACTTATTTTTTTTTGTTTGTTTCTTACATTTTCCTTTAGAATTCTTACAGACATTCAAACAAACATTGGCAAAAATGTCAGAACAAATGAAAAATACTTCTCTCCATTTTGAGGAGGAGCAAGCTTCGAACTTTCGTGTAGTATATTTGCAGAAGAATAAGAAGCATGTAAGAAGAACCACAGAGAGAGAGAGAGAGTTCTTCCCTCTTCGAAAAATATATTCCGAGAGGGGAAAAATAATGAATAAAAAGAAAAAAACTAAATAATAATAATAACAAACAAATAAACAAACAAATGAATAAACAAAAGCACTGGAAAAGACGGACCCAAAGAAACATTGGAATAAATAATCGAACCGAAGAAACACAAGAAAAGTGTCAAACTCTGGCGTTTCAAGAATAAGAAGGAACAAAAGAAAAAGAAAAAGAAAAAAAAAAAAAAAAGAAAATGGGTGGGAGGGTGGATGAGTATAAGATGGAAGGGGGAAGCATCTCTCGTGTGCAGGTGTCTATTCTTACCCGGATGTAAAGCTGGTACCTGCCAAAAGAAAGGGAAAACGTTAGTCCCGCTGTTTCGCACCAAATCCTTTTTCTCTCTGAGAAAGGGTTACCATATGGGATCAAGCATTGGCGACAAATGAGCATCGCCAAGGTGAAAGGGTTAAAAAGCCGGATCTATATAAGATTTTTAAAAAACGACTCATAAATTAGCTGCCAACTTACTCTAACTCGGATGGACTGTGTTTTATAACAATGACAAAGAGGAAGAATGTTACAAGGTACATTTATTCATTTTGAAAGTGTTGTGTACTCTTATGCATATGTGACTATAAATTTTTCCCGTGTAATATATTTTTTTTCTTGCATTTTTTTTCTTTCAAATAGTAATTTATTTCCCACAGAATTCAGGGTAGACGCCCTTCAGAAATTGAAAAATTGAAATAAGTTTCTCTATTTCAATAATTATGTTTTTCGAATCGGTGTTTTCAACTTTGGTGGTCGAAATTTTGAACTTTGGATGCGAGAGGCATTTTCTACAGAATTTTGAGGTAAAAGCAATCTACGATATGTTGAAATAAACAAGCAATTCTTCATTTCTAAAATTAATGTACATTCTGGTCGGCATTAAATTAATATTTTTCCTATTCATTTGCTAGCGGCGTTGGTAAATTCGTAATAATTTCAATAAATTCATTATCTATGTCAGATTTTTTAAAAATCAATATCTGTTTCTATCATATTTCCAATCGCAGATTATGAACAGTTAAGGCTCGTGCTCACCAAGGCGACAAGATGCAAGCGACCAAAATTTGACCTCACCGCGGTCGCCTGAAACCGGTTTGCAGTTCGCCGCGTGGAGTAGCCCAACTTTCAACTTCAAGCGGTTTTTCACTATGCGTAATGCTATTTCTGACTTTTCGCTGTGAAGGGGTCGAAAAAATTTGGTCGCTTGCCTCTTGCATCTTCACGTCTCTCGCCTCGGTGGGAACGAGCCTTTACAACAAAAAAAAGAACAACGAAAAAAAAAAAAAAAAAAAAAGAAAAAAAAACAAAACAGATAATACAACAAGACATGTTGAAACAGAGTTCATAAATCTAAAATAATACCAAGTTGCAGATCTTTTAGCCACTAAAAAGTGTTACCAGGTGCACCACGGGGAGGTAGATCTTCTGCGCACCTTGTTTCTATCATATACTTGACAAAAAGCCCAACTCGTGTTTAAGTGTAACGTGTAATGTAATGTAATTTTTATATTGGTTTCAACACTTCCCTATAGTATTGCTATAACTGCCAATATTGCTATAATAGCAAATCGATGCCTTAAAGATGTCCATTTTAATCATTTGTATATGATGCTGACATAAAATTATATACCAAGTTCCATAGTTATCCGACAATTCTTTTTGATGTGTAGTTTTATGTGAGTGAGTGTACATTAGTCGTAAGAAATTTGCCCTGTTATCTTTAACAATCTAAAATAAATTTTCTTTCTTAGTGATTTTGAACAACTAAGATATTCAATAAATGTACTGGATTTCATTTAATGGTTCTTTATTTGAAAAATTCTCAACTTAATAGCCATTATTTGATATCAAAAGAGTTAGAAATACAGTAGAACCTCTTTAAGTCGAAAACCTCCAAAACTCGAAAAAAATTTTTGTTCCATTCCCTTCAAGCCCCCAAACCTCCATTACTCAGAATTTTAACCCTCTATAAGTCGAAATAATTAGTCAATCCCCACAAGCCATTTTGGTATATATTTTCCCCTCTTAACTCGAAAATAAAAAAATAAAAAATTTGACCTCTGTATCTCAAACATTAGCAATGTTTGATTTTACAACCTTTACAACTCGATCATTTGAAACTAATTACCTCTATAGCTCGAAGAAAAATAAGTTACCGACTTTAAGGATTTGCTGACAATGCAGGTCATTGTTTCTTAGAAAACAATGTATGAGTATACAGTAAATAGAATAACCAATTTTATGAAATATTCTTATTATAATTCTTATTCTTATAATTCTTATTATTGCTATTGATTTCATTTGAACTCTAGAGAAGCAAATATTTTTTTGTCGATTGCAAAAATATCAGAAGTAGTTGGGTTTAACTGCAATACACATTTATTTTAAGAACAGTATACGAACGTATAGATAGAGAACGAACGAATTGTCTAAAGCAAAAAAAAAAAAAAAAAAAAAATGATAATAGTAAATAATAATAACTGACTTTTTTAATACATAATATTTTTAATTTTAAGGTTGTTTCGGAATTAATTTGATTTATTATTGTAGTACATAATATAACTTTTAATTGCAAATAAACATGTTTATTGCCTCTGTAACTTGAATTTTTATTTATTTTACCTCTGTAACTCAAAACAAGTTAGAAAGAATCTAAACCTCTACAAATCGAATATTTCCTCACTAAATCCGCGTAAGTCAAAATCCTCCATAGTCGAAAATATAACTCGAATTATTTGGAGTCTTCCTTGAAGTTCAACAAACAGAGGTTCTACTGTACACAATTTAGAATTACAAACATTAATCGCATCAATGCATGCTGGAATAACAAAGCCAGTGTAGTGTTACTTATGTTTTTATCAAGCGTCAATGAAGCGCACTATTTGTGAACAAATGACCACATGCGTAAACGAGGGTGGGGTTTCGATCCCAGCTGGCAGAATACTGCGATAGAAAACGAGAAGCCTAATCAATTGTTACGCTAAAGTGTGGAATTTATTGCAATCTACAATCTGATACCCATTAGGTAGTTAAAATTTGATATCAAGATTAATACCAAATACATAATTTAAAATTATAAACATTAATTGCATCAATGCGGGCTCTAAGAAAAAGTCAGTGTAAGGTTTATTGACAAGTAATGTTTTTATCAAGCGTCAACGAAGATTGTGAACCAACTATTTGTGAACCAATGACCACATGAGTAAGCAAGGATGAATGTTTCAATCCCAGCTGATAGAATGTGTTGCAGTTACTGCGATCTAAAACGAAGATGCTTATTAATTGTTATGCTTAAGTGTGGGATTTATTGCAATCTACAATCTGATACTCAATAGGAAGTTAACATTTGATATCAAGATTGTTACCAAATACATTATTTAGAATTATAAACATTAATTGCATCAATACAAGCTCAAAGAAAAAGTTAGCGTAAAGTTTATTGGCAAATAATGTTTTTATCAAATATATGTCTTAATCAAACGTCAACAAAACGTACGATTCGTGAACCAATGACAACATGCGTTAATGAGGGTGGGTGTTTCGATCCCATCTGGTAGATTTGGTTTGGTTTGCCTCTCTACTGTCATTTTGTGTACACTTTAGGCTAATTAAACCAGAACCTACAGTTTAAAGTGGATTCCTAACAACTAACAAATATCCATGCCACCTCCAAGATTCGAACCTGAAGTGCCCAGCATATAGAATACATAGCAGTTATTGCGATGTAAAACGATTGGACTTATTAATTGTTACGTTAAAGTTTGGAATTTACTGCAATCTAGAATCTGATACCCAGTAGGAAGTTACTATGCTTTTATGACTTGACAATAAAAGCATGGTACTCTAGAAGCAAAAACAATATTTTCCCTCTTTCAAGAATAACATGCTGAATGAAGATCCTATAAAAAGGAAAGTTCCGTGATTAAGCAAAATTATCATTTCAGTACAGCTTCAGGATTCTACTTCCTATGTGAATTGACACATAATGCATATTCAAATCAAAATACTCGGAAGAGAAATATACTTTTAAAATTACCAAACTGGCTAGTAGCCAGAAAAAGACGAAGACTCAAATTCTCTGAAAACAGCATAACAACGTGTGCATCTTTCATCAACAAACTGTCATACGGCAGTCAATGAGCGGGGGACAAGGGCAATTACCTTTGAAAGTTCGCCTGGAAAACTGTAACCGCCTAACTCCTATCAAGGGTTGTTCTTAGTTTATTGTGACGAGCATGAGGTCCAGATGTGTAAAAGAAGTCAGATACTCTTTATACGATAGACATTACATTCCATATTACATTACACTCCCTCACACACACACACACACATATATATATATATTACTGTTACACTGCATACATATTATTATCTTTGCGATATTATACTCCATACCGATTATTCCTAAACATTTTAGTTTTTTGAATCCCTTTCAAATTTAGAAATCTACAATGATCTATTTCTTAAATTTACAATAAAACTATGAAAATACCATTCTATAAATTTCATATTTTATTACCACGTTTAAAAAAATATGTGTAAATATTCACAAGCATTAAAAGTTGAATAAAAGCGACTGTAGCAAATACAGCAACATAAAAAAAAAAAGATTAGGAATAATAAACAATATTAATAACAAAAAGTTGGAAAGGTTAACTTTTAACGGGAAAATAACCTTTTAACTTTTGTTAAGTTGCCCATTTTTAACTTTTGTTAAGTTAAAAAGGGCAATTTTCCAAAATCTTTTCGCAACACCCACATGAGCCAAGTATCCCACTTTAAGAATCACTGCGTTATATAACTCGTTTTTCAATGCTCAACTTTAAATATTTCAATAGATTCTCTTCAACCAATTTAATATTGAAAACGGTTTAATATTTCAATTTTTGCATTTTTAATTTGTCTTTCCCATTTATTAAAAAAATTCATCTCGCTGAGCTTTATTCTCCAAAAGTTTCATTTTTCTGTAACTGATTTCTTGAATAGTAGCTTAACTATTTCATATTTTACTATAGAATTTTCTTTTTCTTTTTACAAAATGATAATAATAAATAAAGAAGAAAAAAAACCAGATTAGGCAAACAATAGATGTATGGACAAAGCGTATCAAGGAAATATTTTCGCGGAAATATCTGATGGAATTTGAACAAAAAATAAGTATATTTTCTAGCAGAATTTTTTATTAACTTACATGAAATTTAGATTAATTGAATTTTTTTAAACAGAAAATCAAGGATCCGTCGTTAAAATAGGAAAACTATAAAACAAGGTACAGCAACTAAAGAAATAAAAATCATGTTTCTTCGAAATATAATCATATTAATTATAAATACGTTTCAAATGTTTTAAAAATCTTAGGTTCTAAGGTTAATAAAACTTACTTATAAAAGGTAAGTTTTTTCTGGAAATATATGATATAATTCTTTGGCATCAAATAAACTTTATTAATCTATTTATTTATATAATTATAGTTATGAATATTGTTTTTAAGCTATAAAATTAAATCTATTCCTTATGCATATTTTTGTAACATAAATCTCTTATTATATTATTTACAAAAAAAAATCAAAGAATATTTAACACTAAAATTCGTGAAAATTAATAATATACTACTGTGCCCAAAAAGTAAAACCAATTTTCGATTTAAATTTCCGGGGCATCTGGAATTTCAATTTTTTTTTTTTTTTTAGGTTGTTGGCACTGTTCTTGACATCTGTTTGAAATTTGTCAAACTATGTATTCATTAGTGTTTGACTTACCCTTGGCTTTGTGAGACGCTAAAAGTGATTAATGCGATTTTTGAAATGTCTGAATTAATTGAGCAAAGAACTTGCATTAAATTTTGTTTGCGGAATGAATATTCGTGTACGGAAATGTATAGAATGTAGAAGAAGGCATTCAGTGAGCAAACTATATCGGAAAGCAATGTTTAGAAGTGGTATAAACAGTTTAAAGAAAGCAGAGAACGCGTTGAAGACGAAGAGCCCTCTGGTCGATCACCAACCTCAACCGACGAAGCTCACGTCCAAAAAATTAAAGATTTGGTGCTTGCATACCGTCGATTTACAATTATGGACCTTGCTGCTGATGTTGCAATTTCAAAAGGATCAATTCCATTTTAAAAAATGATTTGGGCCCCAAAAGCGTCAAATCTCGATTGGTACCGAAAACACTGAATTTTTTGGAAAAACATTGTCGCCTTGAAGTGTGTGAAACAATGCTTTCTGACTATCAGGACAAGTTGAAATGCATCATAGTTGGAGATGAGACTACGATTTATGCTTATGACCCGGAAACAACCGATCAATCGAGCGAATATGGTGACAAAGTCGAGCACGCCGAAGTCGCTCAAAAATCAAGCTCATGTTGACTGTTTTCTCCAATTACCATGGTGTTGTGCATTATGAATTCCTTCCGCCAGGCCAAACTGTCAACAAGGAATATTATTTAAGTGTTATGCGTCGTTTGCGTGAAGCTATTCGCAAAAAGAGGCTACATTTATGGAAAGACAACTCTTGGTTTTGCATCACGATAATGCGCCAGCTCACACTGCATTGATTCTTCGTGACTTTTTCGTCAAAAATTAAACCCATATCATTCCATAACCACCGTATTCATCTGATTTAACACAGTACGACTTCTGGCTATTCCCTGAACTCAAAAGACCACTCCAGGGATATCGTTTTGAGTCGATTGAAGAGATTCAACGTGAATCGGCTCGCGCTTTCAAGGCTATCCCGGCCAATGACTTTTTAGCATGCAATGAGGATTCGAAAAAACGTTGGCATAAGTGCATTGTGTCCGGAGGGGATTACTTTGAAGGCGATGAAATAAATTTGGAAGAATAAATAAAGAGTTTTTGAAAAAAATAGAAATTGATCTTCCTTTTTGGGCACAGTAGTGTATATATAATAGTGTATATGGCTAAAAGACTTTTATTAATATCAGTTCTATAGTTAATTCTTTTGTGTGTTGAATATCAGTGTGCCTCCTAGTCCCCTTATGTACGTCCGGAACAGGGTAAAAAGAGAGGACATTATAACTTTCGGTGAAATCTTTGTTGAGATAAAAGGAAGAAAACTAGAAAAACGCTCACCATGAAGTTTAAATGTCAATACCAGGTCCTAATGCATGTTAACGCAATCACCACCAAGTCCCCTCATTCTCTGAAAGTAGCTATTTAATGGACCATATTAGAACATGAATCCTCCTGCATTCTAGCTAGTGCTAGCTAGTTTATCATTTTAATGTTTGGGAACGTAATATGCAAATAATATTTACAAATATGTATAGATATTAACAGTAAACGAATATGTAAAAGTTCAATAAAAATTCCATATTATAAATATACAAACATCCATATTATATAATATTGAAATACTATTTAACAGTTACTTGTAATCAAAATATTTGTATATAAGTTTCTACAACATCTCGTACTTAATATTTTCACAAGGCAGAAATACTGGGGGATTATAATTAAAGTCCCACTTTCAAAATGCTATAAAAAAAGAAACACTCGCCACAAAGAGTTCAAATTTGAACTGAAGATACTTGAAGAAGGGGAAAATGGTGTGGCATTAAAAAAAAAGTTTCCTGATTTTTCTCATCCAACCTTGCCATGGTGGATGGGCTTTCAACTAACAATGTCACAACTGTTGTTTCCACTAACAAGTCATTTTTTCCATCAAAAACCCGAAACAATCCAGCAAAGCACATTGAACATTATAGTTGGTTTAACGTGCAACTCATGTCAAAAACATTGTAATTTCCATTCAAAATATCACTGCGCTTACAGCGCCATCTATTAATACACTTTGGAACTTTTTTTGAAGCCGTACCGTTTCCCCCTTCTTCAAATATATTCAGTTCAAATTTAAACTCATTGTGACGAGTGTTTCTTTTTTTTACAGCATTTTGAAAGTGGGGCTTTAATTATAATCACCCTGTACTTTTACAATTTATTATAATGATATGATATTTTTAATTATTGTTATGCTCTAATTTTCCTTCAGTATTAAAAAAATTATGTTAAAAGCAACAGTTTAACAATTTGTATTCGGTATAATCGTATTTGGAATTGATCCACATTTATAAGATGCTATAATAGAGTATTCAAACTTACAGGCATTAAACTCATGAACTCGTCTGATATAATATATCCATTTTTCACATTATATGCGTTATGTAATGTGAAAAATATCACTACATCATATAGGAATCCACTGTACTTGTCCATAAAAGAAAGAAATATTCGTCTATCCTACAGATATGAAAGAATTAAATGAAGAAAGTTTTTGTCTGATATTTTATAGCTGCATTTTGATGCTAAACTTAGTAAACTCAAATGCAATTGTAAGCAATAAATACAACAACAACTACTATACAACTAACTTAGCACGCATGAATTTCTGAATTCAACAATTATTCGTTAAATAATAGGACAATTTGTTAATGCAGAAGCAAACTATGAGACAGTCATAAAAACTCTTATCAAAATATATCTCTTATCACCTAAATATTTTTCGAAAAACAAGACAACTGAAGGCCTAAAGTGTGCACAAGGACGTAGAGCGACAAAACAAACCAGACCGCAATTTTGGGAACAATGTCTACAATAAAGCAACCAATGTAGTGGAATGCAGCCCTAATGCTCATTGGCGGCGCACATTTCCACTGAGCCACTGGTCGGGCGAAAACTAACCTACTATTAATATATATTTATTATAGTTACTTGTCGAATATCTATGGTCTTGTGTTTATTTTAGATATGCTACAAACAACCCAACGACGGAAGATGAGGGGATGCCTTTTAGGGATATCTGCCCACGTTTGCGTATCGTATGAAAGAAAACCAGGAAAATTTTACCCCCCTCCTTGACTATGGATACTCTTTTCTGAAAGTGTTGGTTTGCTACGGATGCAGACCAAGACCTTCTGTACATGACCTGCGCGCGCTACCGCTTGACCAATGCATTTGGCAAATGTATTATTAATGTAAAATAAGCTTAATAATACATCAATGTTACGCAATGACGAGGGGTTTGCTAATTGCTAAAAAACATTTGTGGGGGTGGGGGTGGTGTAGGGACGATGGAATTTTCTTTTATAAAGGAAGGGCGAGTGTGTGTCATACTGTATACGTTCGTGATACAAACTGGTTAATGAACACATTTCTTTGTTTGGAAATGTTCGTTAACCTTTAAAACGGAAGTTTAATTGATATTAAAGTTGAATTATATGCATTTTTTACTTTTAATTTCAATATTTCTGAAAGCGTTGGTTTGCAACGAATGCAGATCCAAGATCTTCTTTACATGAACAGCGCGAGCTAACACTTGACCAATGTATTTGGCAAATGCATTATTAATGTAAAATAAGCTGAATAATACATCAAATTTACTAATTGCTAAGAAACATCTATGGTTGTGGTGCGGCAATGGAATTTTCTTTTGGAAAGGTTTGGTTCGGTTTGTCGCTCTACTGTCATCTTGTGCACACGTTTGGCTAAACAGACCGGGACCTACAGTTTAAAGTGAAATCCGAACCACTACAAATATCCATTGCACCGCCGGGACTCGAACCCAAAACCTGTTGTACCGAGCGCCAGAGCGCTAGTCACTCGTCCACCAGGCCCCCTTTTGTAAAGGAGGGGGGGGTGTCATACTGTATACGCTCGTGATACAAACTGGTTAATGAACACATTTCCTATTTCGGAAATGTTCATTAACCTTTAAAACGGAAGTTTGATTGATATTAAAGTTGAATTATATGTCATTTTTTACTTTACTTTACTTTACTTTTACAATATTTCTGTATTATTAAATCGAAATGCCGATTTGCGTAGTTCTATAACATCAAACACTTTTAACCATTTTCTCACGGTGAGTCATAACTCCGTCATGCATGATTTGATTTCAGGAAACGATTCGATGGATAAAATAGAAATGTGTAGAAGAACAAAATTAATGCAAACTAGTACCAAAAGGAAAGAAAGTCGATACAATGTATGTCGATTAATAAGAAAAACCAAAAAGATGAACAACCTTTTAAAATAAAATTAAATGGTTTTTTTTTAATGAATTAAATGTTACGGTGATGAATATTGTAATAAAATTCAATATTTAGGCACCATTTTAAATTTGTCGACATATGAAGTAGACAATTGTTATGAAATGGATTTAAAACATGTCAAGATCTTGAATTTGTCGCCGTTCATGCATGTGAGGTTCTCTGTCATGTATATGAATTTCGCTAAATTTCATTCCAAGTGTTTAATGTTAAGGTATTGCATCAATGACGACATAGTGTATCTAATACCAGGTGGCCATTTTCATTTAAACCCAAATCATTATTAAACTATGTATAGAAATAATACTGTGTAAATGCTATGAACCTCGAAATCCAAATCAATGGAATTTTTAATTTGCATTCTCTTCAATATATATATATAAAAAAATCACCATTTAAAACTAAAAGAAAACACTTTTTACTTCTCGTACTGCAATAGAAATTTAACGTTAAATTAATATTTCTTCCTGTTCAATTGTATTATGATAAATAAAAAAAAAATTCAAAGATATTTACTCATTATAATGCTGGTTATTTGCTCGCTGTGGAAATAGTTTAAAAAATTGTTATTAAGCCATTTAAATAGTTATTTAACATTTTTTAAAAGTCATTTAATAAGTTCTTAACTCATTAACATAAGTAATTTAATAAGTCCTTAACTCATTAAATCATTAACCTATTAAGTTATATTAAAAAATAAGTTCGTTAACTTATTTTTTTCAATTCCTTCTATTAGCTCCCACTCTCCCTATATATATCTTGTTCAAATTTTCAATCGTTCATAAAATACTCATAAAATTCATCCGCTCAAGTTCAAATACATTTTTTTTGAACTTGTAGGGGATGACACTTGATGTTAATACAGTTTTTTCAAATATTAATTCAGTAATTAAATTTAATTAATTAATTTTAGTTTTTTTTTTAGGTTTTAGTTGAATGTATCTACCAACAGAGGGCTTCAGATAAACTTTAAAAAATGAATGAACATTATTTATTTTTTAAAAAAGTATAAGACTTTCTGTCTAGGTGGCCAGATCATTCGTTGGAATTGTCAGAATGTTCTTCAAACCAATCGCGAACAGTTGTGGCCCGGTGACATGGCGCATTGTCATCCATAAAAAAAAACTTTTTGGCGCTAATCTCCCATCGTTGTTTGGGTACATGAAGTCCATGAATGGCTGCAAGTGATCTCCAAGTAGCTGAACATAAGCATTTCCAGTCAATGTTCGGTCCAGTCGCACCAGAGGACCAAGTCTGTGTCATGAAAAAACAGCCCACACCATTACGGAGCCACCACCAGCTTGAACAGTGCCTTGCTGACAGTTTGGGTCCATGGCTTCGTGGGGTCTGCGCCACACTCGAACCCTACCATCAGCTCTTACCAACTGAAATCGTGACTCATCGGACCAAGCCACGGTTTTCCATTCATCTAGGGACCAACCGATATGCTCACGTGCCCACGAGAGTCGCTGCAATCGATGTCGTTCTGTGAGTAAAGGCACTCGAGTCGGTCTTCTGCTGGAATAGCCCAAGAAAGCCAAATTTCTCCGCACAATTCTAACAGACAAGCCCCTTGTACGTCCCACATTGATTTCTGCGGTTATTTGACGCAGTGTTGCTTGTCTGTTAGAATTTACGACTCTTTGCAGACGTCGCCGGTCTCGGTCGTTAAGTGCAGGCGGTCGACCACTGCGCTGTCCATGGTGGGATGTTATGCCTGAAATTTCATACTCTCGGCACACTCTTGACACAGTGGATCTGGGAATGTTGAATTCCCTAACGATTTCCGAAATGGCATGACCCATGCGTCTAGCTCCAACTAACATTCCGCGTTCAAAGTCTGTTAATTCCCGTCGTGCGGTCATCATGACGTCAAAACCTCTTCACATGAATAACGTGAACAGAAATGAAAGCTCTGCGAAAGCACTGCGCATTTATACCTGTTCTACGCGATGCTACTGCCATCTGAAAATTTGCATATTGCTATCCCATGACTTTTGTCACTTCAGTGTACATTCATTGAAATAAAAAAAGTGCTAAGAAAGGTGGATTTCAATTGAATAAGTAATTTATTCTTATTATATTTAATTGGTAAACAATGACTTTAGCAACTCTTTCACGTAGATTTAATGGTTCTTAGTGAATTAATTATCAGAATTTTTTTTTCTTCTAATGCAACTGGCAAAAACCTTAGACAGTTGTCCTGAATGCCTTAAGGCAAGCGCTGCACCGACGTTACTGACTTAGCACTACCCAGGAGGTGCGTGTAGTTTGAAGGTAAGGTACGGACGCCGAGTAACAATACCCCCGCAACGCTCTTCGATAATGTTAGATCGGGACCTACAATTTCAAGTGCATTCCGAACCACTACAAACACCTATGACATCGCCGGGACACGAACCCGAAACCTGTGGTACTGAGGGCCAGAGCGCTAACCACTCGGCCATTCAGGCCCCATTTATCAGAAATAAAGTAATAGATTTTAAATGGGAAAACTAATTTTTTTCCATAATTTTAAATCATTAACAACTAGTTGTAATAAATGAATTTTATTTATAAATCCAATTGTAAATACAAATTTAAAACAATAAAAATATATTACTCAAATTCAAATGTATGTCTCGCTATTTTATGCTTATTTTAAAAGTCGTACCAGTGTAAAGTGAAGGTTTAGCATTATGTAATAAAATATTCCATAACATGATTTAGATTATAGCATAAAAAAAGGGGAGTTTTAAATATGTAATTAAATAACGTGTTAAATATGTAAATATGAAATCATGTTTGATCATGATAACAAATAAAAATTATTTATTTAAAAGTTCCTAACAAAATATATGTAGTACAACTACGGAAAATAGGCGAAAGGTCTAAACAGAAGAGAATAATAGGGAAGAAAAGTATATTAGGAGGAATTTTATTAAGAATAATAAGAAATTAATTATTAATTTTTAATTATTAAAATTTCAAATTACTTCATATCAAAAAAATTTGGTTGAAAAATTTCCATAAAGTTAAAAACAGAAAAATTTAAATCCTTTCACGTATTTCAATTTATTATGTGTGAGCATATTTTGCTAGACGAATACACATGGGAGTAAATGTTCCAATGAAGCAATTGATCAGAATACTACAGAAAAAAAGAGTTGTTTATTTGGCGATTTTTTTCTTGCGCTTTCGCCAAATTCCATCTAAACAAACATAATGGTTGCTACTATTTTTGTGATTCCACTTGGCGCTGAAAAAAGACTTGGAAAATTCGGAGCCCTAAAGTGCAGAATCTCCACAAGAACCATCAAATTCAATAGCGACTGGAATTTAACAAACTTCAATAACTCTAGAACTTCGTGAAAAAGCAATTGTTCAAATACTACTAAAAACGCTATACATTTCAGACAGAGAAGTCAGGGTCTGTTAATTAATGGTTAAATTAACTTGTTGTAGTATTGTGACTAATCCTCAATGTCCCGCAGTGCGGGACGGACATCCCATGAGTGATCTACTCATGGATGGAGGGAAAGGGGGCAGCTTCTGTTGTGATGGAGCACCCGTAGGTAGAAGTCTGTCTTTTGGTCGGTGACTCTCCTACTGACATATGAGACCGGAACCTATGGCTTAAAGTGGATTCCCAACCATTACAAACATCCACGGCACCGCCGGGACTCGAACCCAAACCTGTGGTACCGAGCGCCAGAGCGCTCGCCACTCAACCATTCAGGCCCTAAATTAATTTTCATAAACGTAAACTAATCCTGAAACAATAATTGAGGAGCCGTTGGTATTTTGAAAGCCAGACAGTTCAAAATGAACTTTAGAGCTCGTGACTCGATACTGGCCTATCGTTATACTTAGCAGCACATATTTGATGGCAATTTTTAAAATACGCATGAATAAAATCTCGTGAAAATCAATGTTTATTGTAAATAGAAGTTTTTGAAATAAAAGATTTTCGCGTTGCGTGAAGAGTTTTATCTGCTTCAATTAATAACTTATACTGTTCCTTGCTTTTTGTTTTATAGCTTCACTTTTTGAAGACGCTCCGGACCTCAACCATGACAACATGATGTGAACTTCATGTTGTCTTGATTGAGGTTATCATGTGTGAATTATCATGTCATCATCTTGTGTGAACTTCATGTTGTCATGGTTGAGGTTATCATGTGTGAATTATCATGTCATCATCATGTGTGAACTTCATGTCATGGTTCCTCAATCCTGACACCATGATGTTCACACATAATAATAAAAATTAATTATCAATTTTCAAACTCTAAAATTTGAAACTACTGAATATCAAAAGAAAAATGTGTAAAAAAAATTCTATAATAATTATTAAGCTTTATTTTTTTTCAAAACTGCTTTGTGGCAACTATATCTGTTTGCGCTTTTAAAACGGATATTTACCTTTCTGGTGCCTGATGGCAGAGTGATTATTCCTATTAAGCTTGGTTCCACAAGTTTCGGGTTCGAGTCCCAATGGAGCCATCGACGTTTGTAGTGGTTCATAATCCACTTAAAACAGTAGGCCCCGGTCTAATATGACTGTAGAGAGTTGGGCATATTTCTGAAAACCCTACCTCGTAAAAAGAAAAGAACATCTCCTGCTTCGAAATCTGCCAGTAGGCAGATGGCCTTGGCCCACCATGGGGCTGTTGCGCCACTAATGATAATGATAATGTTTAGCTTTTTATACAATCTTTATTTGAACTATAATCGGTTAGTATGTTTAATATTTGTAATGAAAATTGTAATACAATTTTGTCAAATTTCATATATATATATATATTTATATATATATATATATATATATGAAATTTTGTTATCAAAGTCATGTTGAAAAGAAAATTGTATTACAATATATATATACAACAAAATATAACAAAAATTTCATATATATATATATATATATATATACAACAAAATATAACCAGAATTTCATATATATATAATTTCCAAGCTGCTACTTGAATAAAATATGTCACATATTTTTAACGATACCTAGAGCAACCATTTGCGTAGTGCATTATATATTCACGTGAAATTAAATGAATTCCTTCGCATCTATGCCACGGATGTATACAATATACCCACAGGCTTGTAAAGCCCTTGCGTTAGGATGGTTGAAGTGGGAAAGGAAGGTCTTATGAATTGTAGGTTGTAGGTTCTGCTGTTTCAGTGTTTCATCGTTAGTAAAACTGGCACATTGTCATTCTATCGGCATATGCCCACAACCAGCCACTGAACCAATGAATTGTGCTTTTTTCCCCATATACTTGCGCTATAAACAATAGCATTGCACACGTACAATAGCATAATTCTTGCTAAAAATGGATAAAATTATTATGATTTAAATGCTAGGGCACAAAAAACTGAATATTAATATTGAAATATAATATTGAAAAAAAATATGAAATTTAATATTGTTTTAACTTAATGTATAAAGAAAAATTTAATATTTTATATGAAAACAGAAATTAAACCAGGAAGACTCCTATGCTAAGTTTAAGGAAGCTTTTATTTTTCAGTTTATTAAGTCATAATTAATATTTGTATTAAACGTTAAATAAAAGTGCGAAGTGCCTTTTAATTTATGTTCAATTATTTATGAGATCAGTTTTAGGCAAAGGGGTTCTCTTTTTATTAATTATAATTAATTAATTTTTATATCAACCATTGAATAGAAATTTTTGCAGTGATTCCGTTTTTTTTCTTTCATTTTAAAGGAAATAAATAAAAAGATGCTATCATGAATCGTAGTAATTAACAAACTTGTTATAATGGAAAATAACAGATCACTAAACGATTAATAATTAACAATTAGCAATTAACAATTAATTTTGTTAATATTTTTCTTGTCGATAATGATAAAAATAATTCATCTTAATTTGTTTAATAAAATACAAAATTCAAATAAATAATAAAATACAAATTAAAAAAATTTTTTAATTGAATCATTTTTCTTAAAAATGATTGATATCTATGTATGTTATTTATGTTGGCATATTTATGTGACAGTCATTCCTGTTTTATTATAAAATTATACCTATTTAAGCTTTCAACACGTCTATTATGTTAAATTCAAAAATAAATCATTATTAAAATAAATAAATCCTTATTTTTTAATTTAAATCAGTTGTTCTCGGAATCATATCTATTAATTTGTGTGTGGGGGGAAGGGGGAAACGAAAAAAAAAATTAAAATAAGAAAAATATATCTTTCATAGAAATCATATTAAAAAATCTTAATGTCATCTGAACTCTGTTTTCAAAATTACTCGACACAGAACATTTTCCATTTTTTGCCAGTTTTTTTTTTTTATCCAGATTAAAAAAAAATAATTAATTGGATATGACGGGAATTGAAAAAGTAATTTTTGAAAATAAACCATCCAGGGTAAAATTATTAGCTGAAAAATTAAAAATAAGGGAAGATATAGAAAGAGTGAAATGTTTTTCCTGACTTCTAATGTTTTACTTCGTTAATGATTCGAATGTTTCTGTTAGTCTAGGAGAATTCTAATTTGCAAATAAAAAATATGTGTTTGAAGTCACCTAAAATTAAAGCTAAAACAAACAACCTTTCATATTTCATATTTTTTTTTTACAGTTTTCAGTTGAATATCTGCTAATGAGAAATAAAGTTAAAATATAAGCAATCAGAAATTAGAATTTCCCATCCTCCTTATTTGATCTTTCAATATATATATATTTATATATGCCGAATGTCTAGCGCTCTGTACCATAGCTTTCGAGCTCGATTCCAGGCTGTGCCATAGATGTTTGTAGTGGTTCGGAATCCACTTTAAATTGTAGGTCCCGGTCTAATATGACTGCTGAGCATTGGGCGTAGGGTTGGCATCCCTACCTTGTAAAAAAAAACATCTCATGTTACGAAACTTGCCAGTAGGCAGAGGGTCTTGGCCCGCTATGGGGCTGTTGCGTCATCGAAGAAGGTTTAGTTTCTTGCTTTATGGTCAACTTGTGCACACTTTAGGCTATTTAGAACGAGACCTACAGTTTAACGTCGATTCCGAATCACTCACAAACATCCATGTCCCCACCAAGATTCTAATCTGAAGCCTGTGGTAATTGACCCAATTAGCCATTAGGCCGCATTGAAGAAGAAATATATATATTGGTTAACCTCTTGATTCACTTATGCATGTGTGACAAAGACGGGTGTTGAATGGAGCAAATTGCCTTCCTGAAAGACCTTTAAGGATAACAGTTCTATATATGTGTGTCGTACTACAGAAAAACCGGATAATTTTTATTGTGCAGCTTGACTATTTATGCGAAACGATTATACATATTATCACAAGCCCCATCGAGACTTCATAGATCCGAAAGTTATGATTGCAATGAATGCCACTACCAGATTCAAACTGTAATCCACCTATGCTAGTTGTTCCTGAGTCATAAGTTAGGCATGCTACTTAACAAACTTCCAACAAAAAATATTTTAAATTAATCCTATTAAACCTCTTTTCATAAACTATTAAAAACAAAAATTAATTAATCTGCATAGCAACTTATAGTATGCAGATTAATTAATTACGTTAAATTTCTGGCACTGAAATTTTAACCTAGCATAAATTATCTAAAGATTATAATTCCTTACGTTATCATTTTTTTTAATTTTTAAAAGTCCTTTTTTTATATTTTACTTTATCAGAATTAGTTCTTATTTTTTTAAACAAAAATAAAAAACAAATCTCATTTAATAAATTTTTCCCAAGACATTTTTGTCAATGTTTTATTGACTTAAATACATTAATTTATTTCATGTATTATCCATAAAATTTTGTTTGCTTTAACTAAAACAATTTGTTCTAAGATTTAATCTAATCTAAAATTTTTAATCTAAGGACTTTATGGTCAACATATTTATCTCGCTCCTTCTCAACATAAGCGTGAAAGATTTCAGCTTATATGTGGCATGTATTATCTTATTTTCAGAAAAAAAAAAGACAGATAGATAGATAGATGATTAACTCTTTGGATTTTAATTGTGAAATAAATCTAACGAATAGTTGTATCTGTGTCGACAATGGACACAGTAATTCCGTAGGCTGTAAAATACTTCCCTTGGACTCAAAGAAGAGGATATGGAAGTAATTAATAACAATTAAAAAGTCAATAAAGTATTAGAATATGAAGGGGAATTTTGATACCAAAAATACGCTATAAAATACGCTATGCGCTGTACTAAAATACGCTATACTATACACTAAAAAATACGCTATGCGCTATGCTAAAATACGCTATGAATTAGAGTATCTTTTATAAAGCAAATGAATTCTTTTTATTTCTCGTTGGCGGAACATTTGCTATTTCATTACATTTATTTTTATATATCGAATTTCTATTTCTTTTTTCTATTTCCCATTATTTATTCTTATTCCATTTTGTTATTTTAAAATGTAGTTTTTTACTTTAAAAAAAAAAAAAAAAAAAAAAGTGAGAGAAAGTCATCTATAGAAACTTTTGGATAGTGCGTTAGATTTCAGAATTGAAATGCTCATTTAGAAATTTGACAAACGAACCGAAAGTTTCCATATCTCTGGCCACGATAAATCAGTATACCAAAAGAAGGGATGTGGGAAACATACAAATATCTGTGAATGACTCCTCTTAATATTCATTCCAAATTGCATTGTTATAATGATATAAAGGCTCTGTAACCTCCTTCCACCCGTTCCGGATAACGTTGAATCTGCTACATATTGCTTGAATCAGTGGTCAAAGCAATGGCAATTGAAAACAATAATGGCAAATCATAAACTGGACAATATATTGAAAAATGCAAATTACAAAGTTGTAAGATTAATTACTGAGTTTTAAAAAAGCAAAACTATCATTAAAATAATTTTATCGCCAACTCTCCAAGATTAACCTTAAAATCTAACAAACTATATATAGATTTTATTCATTGGCAACGAGGAGAACCTGTGAAATAAATTTAATGAGATTAAGTTATCAAACTACTATCGTGATGTTGGATAAAGCAATTATAAACTTACTAAAATATGTATTAAAGGATGCACATCTCTTTTGATTAGCATTATATTTTTATGCTTATCTTTTTTTATTGTCTGTGTACAAACTTCTGTAGACATGAATATTTAAAAAATAATTATAGGAACTATTTAAATTAATGAGGTTTTGTTAAATCAAGTTTTTCTTAGTTATATAATAAATCCAACCGGATATTATAAAAATTACTTAAAATTAGTACAACATTATTTTTATATTTAATTATTATCATCTTGCTTTGGAACAATATATGAGACCATTTCATTTTTCCAAGATATATAAGTTCAATTTTTGGAAATATGAGTCAATGATAGTTTTGGTTAGATATATTAACGCAATAATATGGCACTATTGTAACGTCTCGGCCTGTATTACACCTATAGAGGCTTCAAGAAAAGGCTACTTTAGGGTTCATGGAAACACTTTAATTTTTATTTATAAGCAATATATATATATATATATATATAAACAAATACAGAACTCTGGATTTTGAAACAAAGAAATTAAAATTAAAAATATAAATTTTATCACAAGTGCACGATTAAATCACAAGGGCAGTTCACTCCAAAGTCGGAGATTTTCAGAGTTCCCGAGACTACGTCGAATATTATACGCTCTAATTCATATATATATAGATATAATCATAAATAGTTATTGAAATTGTGTGTTCCGAAATTGTCAAACTAAAAAAAGTGATTAATATTTTAAATATAAATGACTCTTAATATTTTCTAGTACTACAAATAATTTGATGCTTTAACAAGTAATATAAAAAAAAATTAAAAGTCAATTCCTACTTTTTTTCACGGTATTGCAGAAAAGTCCTTTACAAATAAAGTTGAAATTTTCCTCTCACATCTAGCCCATCTATTATTAGATACATGCAACTTAAAAAAATTTAATTAATGAATTAATATTTGAAAAAACTGTATTAACATCCAGTGTCATCCACTACAATTTCAAAAAAAAATATATTTGAACTTGAGTGGATGAATAAAAATTAATTTAGTAACGATGGAAAATTTGAACAAGATATATATATATATATATAGGGAGAGTGTGAACTAATAGTAGGAATTGAAAAAAGGGCTTTAATTTTTTCCTGTAGAAATTTATAAATAGTCCTCAATCTCGCTAATTATTAGTAGCAGCTTATACTCACAATGTCAACATCTAGTCCCGGATCTTGTATCACGCTTTGAATGATGGTGGACTTCAGTGAGCAGGATACTTAGCTCTAAAATTATTTACCTTTGTTTACAATGATCTGCGCTGCTCTTATGGAAATTTCTCAATGTTAAGAATTTAAGAAAAGCATTGAAAGGATTCCCTTCTTTACATGTTTGAGGGCTTAAACTCATCAATAGTTATTGAAATGCACAAAATAAGACAAGAAACGAATGGTTAAAGACTTTGACGTTTTGATAAAATGTATAGATATTTTTTTTTTCAAATGCAGTTGGCAAGCACTTAGACAGCTGTCTTGGATGCCTTAAGGCAAGCGCTGCACAGACGTTACTCACTTTGCATTACCCAGGAGGCGCGTGTAACTTGAAGATAAGCCACGGAGTAACAATGCCCCCGCAACGCTCTACGATCATAGACAGGGACCTAAGGTTTAAAGTGGATTCTGAACAACTACCAGCATCCATGGCACCGCCATGATTTGAACCCGAAACCTGTGGTACCGAGCACTAGCCACTCGGCCATTCAGGCCCCAACGTATAGATATACGCATTATTTGAAATGTGTTGACTCCTAATCGGTAGCTGGTAGTAAAAATTTGCGTGCATGCTATTGAGATTTATCTCTGTATATTTCAATATTATCTCCGTATATTTCAATATTAATAAATTTAACTGACTATAAATATGAATAATTGACCATAAATACAATGAATAATATTTTATTATCTTTACAAAACTATCATTTAAAGACCAATAATACTTATGAAAATTAGTTTAATTATCAAATTCAACTAGCATTAGAGAATGATTGATAAAAAAAAAAAATTCAAGTATGATAAATCGATAATTTTAAGGTGTGATTTATTGTTAATATTGATGATAACTTAATAAATCGCAATACATCAACATGACTCTTGTTAATAACCTTGCATCTAGGGATTGCAATATCGGACCAGAAGTTCAATACCAGTATTTGGTATTTTTTAGATCTTAATACCGGGAGTAGAAATTTTAGATAAAGAAAGAAAAAACAGGTGTTTTTTTGTTTTATTTGCCAGTTTTATTAGACAATGTAAATATTATAAAAAAATGTGTAATTTATAAACTATGACAGTATATAAAGAATCACAAAAAAGTAAATGAACTTATTTATTTATATCACAAAAAAAGTGTAAATATCACTATTCAGTCTGGTACTATTACAAATTTTTGAAATGTGATCTTAAAAAACATAATGCATCAATTGTACTATCATTATGCCAAGAACGTAATTTTGTGCAAAAATTATCAGCTGTCGAAAACGCTCAGCATCTAAGCTAGTTGGTACCACTGTTAGCAATGCGCGATATACTTTTTCCAAATATTTACCTCTAAATGCCTCATCTTCAAATAAATCTATTTTCGTCGGATTGTTTTGGATATAGCTGATTTCTGTATTGTATTTTGGTGTGTTGAAATTTTTTTAGTTATCGCCAATTCTAATTTTTGTTCAAGAGACAATTCCTTTTCACTATCGACAATAGTGTCATCATAATTTCTAGTTTTCAGATAAGAATTCACACATAAGGTTTCTAAATTTCTAGTAAATACCGAAAAAACGGTATTTAAACTTGTGAATACTGGTATTACAAAATTGTACAAATGGCTCAAAATACCGGTATTGCAATCCCTATTTGCATCAATGAATTGAAACCACAATGAGTAGCGCCAAGTTGTGCGAATAAGAGCCAAGTGTGGCAGCCTCGATCTGTGCGATGTGCGTGTTTGGGTCGGTCTGCCGGCCAAGCCTATCCGCACGCTGTGAGGCATGGCGGCACGGGACAAACTCAAGTCGCGTGCCTCTGTCCGGCCATCCGGAACGCCACCCGGACTCTCCCCTAATTACTTTCCCCCGCAGATTGCATGCTAAACCCGCAGGATCAGGATCGGATCCGTTGCGCAATCCACACAGCCTCCGATCCACCCACAATTAACACGATAAGCTCATGGAAATTGAACTCATAGTATTAAATATATCCAATCATTTTTAGAGAATTACATTTAAAATTAAGTAATTTTTTTTTCTATCAATTTGTTTAAAGTTTCTAAATGATTGGAAATAATTTATATAAAAAATGAGTTTAGGAATCTCCGCGTAATAAAATTTGTATTTGACAATCTGATTCATATACCTCAATCCATTGCATACAGGGCCGGATTTTCCTATAGGCTAACTAGACTTCAGCCTAGGGCCTCAAGATAAAGAGGGCCTACATTCAAATTGTTAGCAAAATTAGAATGACACTATTTTAAAAACAGTAAACACTAAAACACTGAATCGAAAATAAGGAAAAATTCTACACATATGACTAATAAACGAACATAAAAATATATTGGTTAAGATCAACGCGTTCGGCTCATTGGGTCTGTTCATTTGTATATACTAGATTGCGCCAAAGTATCATTCATACGTTCACTGATTGTTATGGCAAATATTGACACGCCTTATGCTATTAAGCTCTGCTTTATTCTTGCATAAATAAAAGATTGGGACAGACCTATTGAAATCCGGACGTTCGGTTATATTCGTATTACTTCGATAATATGAAATACGTGTTAATGTTCTAATCTACTATTTCGTTTTAAATGTATACTTGGATTGAACCAGTTCTAAAATAAAATAACTATTAACATAAAATTAAATGTACTATACAATTTGATATTTTCTTTTTTGGGATCTGGATTTTTTTTTAATAAAGTTCCATTTTTGGTTTAGTTTAAAATTTAAAATTCATAATAATTCATACTTAAATGCGAGATACATAATGCGAATTATTATGAAATAAATTTATCAGAATTTAATTTACTTTAATCTTCAATGTATTGAATATATTTAATTTAATTTGATAGAAAATATGATGATTTTTATCGCATATTTTATTTTCGTAGTCAAAGATTTTTATTATTTGAATTTTATTTCTTTGTAAATGTTGCGAGTTATGTTTGAGTAGTTATTGCTACAAGTACTATATATGGTGTTGAGAATAAATGTCCAAATAAGTGTACTCAACTTTTTTTATTGATATATATCACAGTAATGATGTATTTTATTATTATCTCTCGTGTAATTTACAAATTTAAAAAGGAGAGGTGAAGGGGCCTCATAAGTGAAATAACCTAGGGCCTCTTTTCATCTAAATCCGGTCCTGTGTACTGTGTACTGCTGATTGCTTTCAGAAGAACTCGACGGAGATTGTGACACTATGTGTAAAGCGCATCGTAATCATTGTTGGGTTTTTCTCGGGTACGACAAGCAAATACGGCGAAGTTACCTCTAAAAGTCCTCCTGAAAAGGCAATGTCTACGCACTTATTACACGTAGTTAGGCTGTCCATGGCATACATAAACAGATCGCGAGATGAAGTATTGCAGACAAAATCAATGCATTGTAGACTAAATAATGCACTGGAGGTCGGGTTGAAATAAGATTTGTAGCATGATATTCATCACTCTTTTCAAGCATCGAAAGTCGTTTTACCTGGTTAAAGTTTTGTCCAATAGTACATCCAAATATGAGACAGTCACCTCCTAAAGTTCCTTTCACGCATCATTTCAACTTCATCGTATTAGGAAACATCTTCCATCGGGACATATGTCAAACATTGGAAGTTGGTCAACAATTTAGCATGTTGCAACGTTCCTTCCGACCACCAAACTAGACCAGCCTTCGTTTGTTTTTGTGCTTCTAGATCCAAGTCTTCATTTAGGAAAGAGAGCATTTGATTTGTGATGCTATTTTAGAACATTTTATGCCATGTACGCTGACTTTCTTTATCTTGTTTGATAAGATCATTTCATTAAAATCCTTACTAAAATGCGGCCTGATGGCCAATGGGATAGCGTCTGACCTTTAGTACCACAGGCTTCGGATTCGAATTAAGGTTGTGGCATAGATATTTGGTTAGTGGTTCGGAATCCACATTAAACTGTAGATCCCGGTCTAATTAGCCCAAAGTGGGCACAAAATGACCATAGAGCAACACACCAAATAAAACCTTACTAAAATTTAAATAATTCACAATAATAATTGGTCCTCAAACATTTTTGCCTTTCACCTTATGTTGCACAGTGTTTCATGAGTTCCGAATCCCTTTTGGGGTTATAGGGTTTGTTTTGACTGGCGAATATTTCTAGTGTATTTTTTTCAGGTCTCTGGAAAATACGTAATTTTCTTGTTCAGGAAGAAAAGAAACATGTTTCATTAAAAATCTTCTTCTTCATTGACGCAACAGCTCCTGCGCCAGAGCTCTAGTCATTCGGCCACCAGGACCTTCATTAAAAATGTGTTTGCTTAAAAAGACAACATTTTATTAATATCATTTCGCTTTTAATTGAATTTATAACGTGTAAATTTGATGGATAGATTGTGACAATTTTTCCATGACGAAGTCAACATTAACAAAAACAAGTTTGCCACCAACTTCTTTAGAATACTTATTATTTACATTATGAGTTTGAAATGATAATTCTTAATTGGCGCAACAGCCCCATGGTGAGCCAAGTTCATCTGCCTAGTGGAAGATTTTGAAACGAAATGTCTTCTTTTTAATGGGTAGAGTTGTTCGCTCTAAGCCCAACAGTCGTATTAGACCGGGAGCTACGGTTTGAAGTGGATTACGAAACACTACAAGTATCCCTGGCACTACTGGGATTTGATCCCAAAATTTTTGGCACCAAGCGACAGAATGCTAGTTACTTGGCCATCACACCTCATTTGATACAATTTTGATTATCAATACTCAGTAAAGGCATCTCGTATCCATATGCTGTCTTGTAATAATTTTCTGAGTTTTCTCCCATGAAACATCAAATGTGTGCTAAAAATCCTCGCAAAAGTCATTGTACTGCCTCAACACTCTTTCGCGGGTTGTTCATGGAGTACACATGAGGTTTGGTTTGGCTTGTAGCTAGCTCTACGGTCATCTTGTGCACACTTCAGGCTAAACAGACCGGGACCTACAGTTTAACATGGATTCCAAGCCACCAACAAACATCCATGCCCCCTCGCCAGGTTTCGAACCTGAAGCCTTCATTACCAACGATCAGAGATCTAGCCAGTTGACCATCAAGCCACGTACATATGGGGGGGGATATCTAATATAAAAGTGGTGAATATGCTCATGAGATACATAAGATCCACTAATGTTCAACAAAGAGAGGAAGAGAATAAACAGTGAAAAACAGTTAGAATATGTTTCTAAATTAAATTTTTAAGAACTAAATTTTTAAAAACAGTTATTAAAAAAGGAGAAAAAAAAAACCATTAAAAAAATGTGAATACAAAATAATTTTTTTTTTTAAATCTATATTCAGAATTTTTAGAAGTTCATAAAAAATTTATAAAATAATCCCATTATCTGGTCTTCTATGAGATTACAAAATCATTGACAGCGACAAACGAAACGCAATAGCCAAATATGACGAAAATACAACATGCTAATCAATCCAAAGCCATAGAAACTTATGTGAATAGAGCAGTGGCTCTCAATTTGTGCGCCCTAGATTTTCAGGTTCGCCCTGTTGTATTACAGAGATATATGTATCCAGATATTAAAATAAATATAGTTACTCTTGTTCTTGTCATTTTTTCCTGTTCAAATATAGTTTTTATTGGAAAATATAATCTTTCTAGTTGTTGTTTTTTCTTCTTCAGATAAAAAGTTGCTAAAGAAGGTTTCCGAGAAACTATGCTAACTTCCACAGTGGGCTACTAGGAGTCCTAGCGTTTATGTGATTTTCAATGTTAAAAAATTTCTATTGCAGCCTATGAGACTCTGGCTTCTTTAAGTAGTCCTCCAGGATTCGATTATCCTGGCAGTGACATGGATGTTTTGTAAGTGGTTCAGAATCCACATTAAACTGTAGGTCTCTGTCTAATTAGCCTAAAGTGGGCACAAAATGACCGTAGAGCGACAAACCAATCTGGAAGTAATAGTCTATGAAGATGATGATCTGAGTAGAAAGTTGGTAAAAGATGTGGTATTCTAGTTCTGTTTATTACTTATTTTGAAAGTGTGGGAAAGTGGATGTTATGTGCATAATACTTATTTTCGGATAAACACACAAAATGGATAGATTTCTAAAAAAAAAGCGTAATACTGAAGAATCAGATTCTGAAAAACCGCGGTATATTTTCAAATATAATGAAAGTTATTTAAACTCTGGATTCACTTAAATAGGAAATGAAGATCATCTTTTGCCGCTATGTCTCATATATGGATGTAAAATGGTAAATGAATCATTACTTCCTAGAAAATTGATTGAAGATTTTAAACTCAAATTTACAAGTTAAGCCTGTAAGTTTTTTCAAGAAATTGCCTGAAAAGCAAACAAAAGCGACAAAATCTTTTTAAAATTATACTGTCTGTTTTTGATAAAGTACAAATCGCTTCTTATACTTAAGTCTCAGTATTTAAAACAAAAAAATATGAAATCTCATACTTTAGGGGAGTCACTTATTGTCAAAGGAAGTCGTGTGTAGATATTTATACAGATGGACTTCTTCCATGGTTTGCTGTTTTAAGCGTCTTATAACAGTTTTAAAATAACAAAACTGAAAAACTATCCCAAAGTTCAAAATTTTGGTTCAAAATATGGTTATAATGTAGAAGGTTCCCTGTAGTGTAGCCTTAGTTAGGCTGAATCATCTACATATTTGCCGTTTTAATGGCAACTAATCTCAGGTCAACATGATGGAACAGAATGTCCAACATGAAAGAACAACTAATTATAATAAATAGATAGAATCAAATGATTTTATATTCTTACCTATAGAATGAAGGATTCTATATGCTTACCTACAGAACTAAATGATTCTATATTCTTACATATAGAATGAAGGATTCTATATGCTTACCTACAGAACTAAATGATTCGATATTCTTACCTATAGAACTAAATGATCATTACCGATTTATATGCAAAAATTTTTTTGAGGAAGTCGTAATAAATATTTACATATACAATACAATACACTGATGTATATAAATATTGAAGTATAAGATATTATACAATACAATACAATACTCGTATACGAAATAAAATTCTTTAATATAAGACGATTTACAGACAGAATTAAAATATTTTATTGCATAATTATTATTGCGAAATGCTTTTCTTCCTTTTTAGCTTGTACATAATGAAAGTGTTTTTATAATTTACGTTAGATATATTACTATAATCTGATGAAGCATTATAAGAATTGAATAATTATGTTTTAATTTTCTGTGAGAAAGTGTATTAATTTTCTAATTTTTTTCTGGATCTTGTAATGGAAACTGTATATTTTGGCAAGACTTGCATAGACGTTTACTGTTTAGTTTTCTGAAATGCCAAAATGTAGTCATGTAATTGCTAATGCCTAAAGGAAATTTGCAGAGTGGTTAGACGTAAACACCCTCCTGAATGAGAATTTCCTTTCAATTCTCTTATCAATGGAGCGGCCTGATGGCCAATTGGCTAGTGTTCTGCCCTTTATTATATCAGGTTCTTTTAAACTGTAGGTCCCGGTGTAATTAGCATCAAGTGTGCAAAAAATGACCTTAGAACGACAAATCTAACCTGTCGAGGGACTATTTGTGGCCTACAAAAAATTAGCTCTAAATCCACCGTTTTACAACTTTCAAGGTTTAATAGGAAATTTTCTTAGTAATTGATGTAAACAATCATATAAATTGTGCAGAGATAGTTACGAGACAAAGGTCTGGTTTGTCGCTCTACGTTCATTTTGTGCACGATTTAGGCTAATCAGACAGGAACCTACAGTTTAACGTGGATTGCGAACCACTCAGAAACATCCATGTCACCGCCAGGATTCGAACCTGAAGCCTATGATACCAAAGGTCAGAGTGCTAATCAATTGGCCATCAGGCCGCACGAGAAAAAGGAGAAGTCTCGTTGACAACGATTTCTTTTATTGTTGTTATTGTTACTTATCCCATTTGGTAGATATCTAATCTAGACAAAGCCCACGAACCCGTATGGACTCATGGTTGAAGGAAGCAGCTTCTGTTGTGATGGAGCACCCGTAGGTAGAAGTCAGGCTTTTGCTCCATGACGCTCTACAGTCATATGATACCAGGACATACGGCTTAAAGTGTATTCCGAACCACTACAAACATCCAAGGCACCGCCGGAAATCGAACCCGAAACCTATGGTACCGAGCACCAGAGCGCTAGCCACTCGACCATTCAGGCCCTCTTTTATTTTTACAATTGAAATAACGACAGCAAAACGAATTCTGGCAAATCCATCTACAATAAGCAAACATCTACAACCACCATAATTGTTTAGCAGTGAGGAAGCCGTCTATTCCCTTCACGACCAATTCCTTTTCCACCTCTTAACTCCATCTATTCGCAGAGAGTCACAGCAAAGCAGGAGTGACGTCCCGTACCATCCCGTGGAGAATAATCACACGAATCCCTGTCTGCTCCCATCTTCCTTCACAGCCCACGCGACTCGAATCGCCAGGAAAGAATGGCCCGGCAGAAAAAAACCACACGCAGACAGTGATGAAGATGATGCCTGTTGGCCATTTTAGGGAGGGAGGGGCTCCTTCAGACCGAAACGAATAGTTTTGGCAGATAGTGATTTGGATGCATTCTCCGTACATGCAGTTTAATTCGATGTTTGTAAGTGAAGATGTTATTAGGCTTGAATGCTTCCATTTTATAGAAAAACAAATAAAATAAAGGATTTTTTCTCCCTTATTTATAATGTGAGATAGAGTATGATAAAAAAAAAGTATGCCAAAGTTAGGAATGCATTGTGAAGCTAAAGTTTTCAAAGAAAAAATCGACCTGCTTTGAATGTAAAAAATTCGCCAATGTATTTATGAAACACAACTTCGTCTTTAAATGTATGGTGGGTTAAAATGATTTTCTTGATTCCAAATGACATTTTTATGTTGTACTTAAACTGATTACTTTAAACTTTCTGCTGTGTTATGTCCAGTGTGTTTATATATATATATATATAGAGTGATTATAATTAAATTCACACTTTTAATGCTGTAAAAAGAGAACCACTCGTCACAATGAGTTCAAATTTGAACTGAGGATACTTGAAGAAGTGGGAAACGGTATGGCCTCAAAAAAAGTTCACCAATTCTTCCTATCCAATTTGTTATGACCTTGCCATGGTGGATGGGTTTTCCAATAACAGTGTCATAACTGTTGAATGTCATAGAAGTCATTTTTTTCCACCAAAAAACCGAAACAATCAAGCACATTGAACACTACAGTTGGTTGGTTTAATGTGCAACTCATGCCAAATACGTTGAAATTTTGATTCAAAATATCACTGGCTGCGGAAATCACTTTCTTTATAATGCTTACAGCGCCATCTATTAATACACTTTGGAACTTGTTTTTGATGTCGTACCGGTTCCCCCTTCTTCGAGTATCTTCAGTTCAAATTTGAACTCATTGTGACGAGTGTTTCTTTTTTTACAGCATTTTGAAAGTGGGACTATAATCCTATATATATATATATAACGTTTATAATAAAGTAATTGCCATTTTTAGAATAAGTCCTTTTGACTTTCCCTTATATTTATTTATTTGACAATCATATTATCAAAACAATTAAATTACTTACAATGTTCACATCTTGCATTTTGTATAAATCATTGGCGGATTTCAAAGATACAAAAAAGAAATGATAGCCTACGAATTATTAAAAGTAGAATTATGTATAAGCGGCCTGAAGACCGAATGACCAGCGCTCTGGTGCTTGGTGCCACAGGGTTCGAGTGCCAGTGGGGATGTTTGTAATAGTTCGGAATACACTTTAAACAGTAGCTGCAGTCTAATATGACTGTAGGTTGTGGGGTTGCACTTTAGAAGGTTTCTGGTAAGTTTCAAATTTCTGTGATACAATGCAAATGCAGTACAGCAACTCTACTCCTAGAATTCAGGTCAAAGGCCTGATTACCAAAAACGAGAAGAACATAAATTAAAACAAGTTATGTTTACAAAAAAATTCATCTTTTTAAAATGAAAATAAACGAAAAGTTAAATAAGAATGTACTTATGGCGCCATATATAAAAAAAAAAAATTCAATTTTTTTTTAAATACAAGTCCTGTGCTCCTTTACATATAATTTATTCTTTTCCTTTTTTTCATGACAGATCTATCATTGTTGAAGCAATTACCAAAGGCGTTCGGTGCTTAAGCTAATCGATATTTAAAATTGCTTAAAAAATTTTTTTTGGAAAAAATTAAATAAATTTTTTAATATAATACTTTTCCAAATGTTTTCATCTCTTGACTGTTTATTTTTCAGTGAAATAGCTTCACCAATTTTTTGATAACTTTTTTTTTTCAAATTTCTATTTTATAGATATCATGGATTGTTTACAGAAAAATTTTGCTGCAAAAAAAAATCATCCGAACTATAGGATATTGAAGTTAGTCAAAAAGCTGGGAAAGGTTTGATAATTTTCTAAAGAAAATAATCATTCATCTGGAAAACTGATCTAGAAACTTTGGAGAAGTGTTGATGTATTTTAAAACAAACCTCTAATCCATTGATGGGAAAACTACGGCCCGCGGATAGAATTTTAATTTGGCGGGCCGAGACAAATTAAAAGAAATATATATTATATATCCCTCTCCTTTTTCTACTTTGATTAAATATTATTTTTTTTCTTCCTGTTTTTTCAAAGGACTGATGATCTTTTCACTTTTTCTATTTTTGTTCTACAAAACATATATAGACTGAAATAACAAGCGCAGACAGCTTTCCATCGGTAAAGTGTTAAAAGCGGAACTTCTTTCTTAGTTATAACTGTAGATTGGCGCCAACAAGCGTTCTCTTTCTCGGGGAGCAGACTTGTGGGTATCCAATATAGGTGAAATAGATCTCACATGTGGCAGACTGCGCATTTTAAATTCCAGCCAGTGACTTTTTCTTTTAGGGCGAGTTCTAATATTATTGATTGAGTTTGGAAAGATTGCGGACATATAGCGTCATTGTGAATAGTGGTGAAATTGCTAAAAGTATAGTGCTATAGGTAGTGCTTGTTTGGGTTATTCGTAAAATATTTCAAAATATTATTATACTTATATATATTATTGTTTAATAATATAAATATTATGATAATAATAAATGGTTATTAATGTTATAAATATTTTTAAAATTTTAGAAAAATTTATCTTGGCCCGCCAAACTTTTTTTTTCTTCGATTTTTGGCCCACGACCAAAAAAATTTGCCCATCCCTGCTGTGACCTATCCTATAGATTTAGTTTCTAACTATAATTTCCTATTTTTCTTACTTTCCTGCCATATATTCATCAATATCATACATCTCACGCAAGAGGAAACAGTAAAGCCAACAGCTCGGAACTAATGTTCTCTGCAGTAAAGATCTATGATCAATTGAATATAAGATACATGATTTGTTAATACAATATCATTCATTGTTAAGAACACATGTTTTATAAAAATTATTTTACTACTCACGTAATGGAAGTCATGCGGTAAATTTATATTTGTGTTAAAAAAAAACTTTTTGAAGGAAAAAAAATATTTTTTTTATCAGAATATTAAACTTTTGATATATACACATTTTGTTTCTCATTAAGTTTTGTTTTCAGTTCTTATTTTTTTTTTTACTAAAATCAAAAATTTGCTTTATTAAGTCTATGACCTGTAAGGTTTAATTATAACCGCGAGAGGTCGCGGTAAGTAGCAGTTGCGGTGAGATCTTGAGACCACGAGGTGAACGCTAGGAGCGTCAGATAAAAACAGACGGTCAGGGACCGGCTTTGGTTTTTAGATATCAATAGTATTGTAGAAGTGGCACAGAGTGTAAATAAAAAGATTAGTTATATTATTATATTATATTATTCATAGTGTAAATAAAAAGATTAGTATTATTAAAAAGAGAGTATTCCCTCCTGACACAACGAGCTGCTGGTATAGTAGCTAACAGACCGGACCTGATGGCCGAGTGACTAGCTCTCTTGTCCTCTGTGCTACAGGTTTATGGTTCGATTCCCGACTGAGCCATGGATGTTTTTAGTGATTCGTAGTTGTAGAGGTTCGGAATCCACTTCACACCGTAGGTCCCAGTTTAATATGACTGTAGAGAGTTGGCCGTAGAGATGACAACCCTACCCCATAAAAAAACATCTCATGTTTCGAAATCTGCCAGTAGGCAGACGGCCTTGGCCCACATGAGGCCTAGTTATATTATAAATGAAAATAAATTAAATTATTATAAAATAGTGTTGATTGATTTTCATTTCCATCATTAGTATATTAATCGACGAACACTCAATTAATAAATCAATAGATTTTATAATTATTTGTTGTGTTAAAAGTAATACACTTTCATATATAATATTAGTAGCTGCAATTAAGAAACTTATGTTGTAATTTATTGCAAACATACGTAATTTTTTAACTAAGAACTAATAACAAAATTAACAAACATTAAAGGAAAAATAATGTGAAACTAATAATGTGAAAAATTTCCTTAAAAAAAAAAATTCCACGGATAAAAAAACGAACCAACGATGCGTAACCCACTACGCCATCGGTGACTCACGCTAGATGAACACTACAATCTGTTATACATACGACTTGTAAACCTTCTTACTCGATTTTCTCAAAATTGTTCTGACTTGGTTCTGTAGTACCATATCATTTAGTTGTCCAAAAGGTCTGCTACAATTTGTAAGAAGTTTCAAAAATTCGTTAAATTTACTTTCTGTTTCTTCTTTTTGTAAAATAAGTCTTAGTGTAATTAGTGTTGATTGAAAGCGAATAGAGAGTTCTAGATGAAAATTAAAAACCAATAACTTTAGATTCATTTTTACATAAAAGGGGACTCAATTTTTTAACGTTTTTTTAATGCAGTTGGCAATACAGAGACGGTTATCTTTATGTCATCCACAGATACAGAAAACCATAAAAATACATAAAAAATACAGTAGATCACACAAAGAAAGTAACAAAAAAAAAATCCTAGAAGAATTATACAAAAAGGAGTTAAATAGATAAGAATTACGACAGATTAAAGTTAAAAAATTAAAACAGGATCGTCTTCAAACAATTTCCACAGGTTTCAGGTTCAAATTCTGGCTGTGGTGTGGATATTTGTTAGTGGCTCGGAATCCGCATTAAACTGCAGACCCCGGTCTAGTAAGCCGAAAGTGTGCAAAAAATGACCGTAGAGTGACAAAACAAACAAACCAGTATGTGATTAAAAGATATTATATACCAGATATTATTTTCTACTTGCGTAAACATTAAATTTTTTTTAAATATTCACATAAGTAGAAAATAATGTCTGGCTGGTAAGAGAAATTCCCTATTTCCAATAATAACAACGTAAAAAGTATCTCAAAATTCAAATATTTCATTTTATGTATCAGAATTAAGAGCAGTAATAGCCATATGATGCGATAAACAATGACAACTCGGTTTGTAGCAGTTTTTCCTTTTTCACTCACACGCGATATAATGCTGATTGCATAAAATGCATCACATGAAGAGAAGCCTCTCAAATGGAAGACGATTCGAAGTATCAAATGGTAAAAACAATTAATTTTTTGTATTATTAAACCATAGAATAGATGCGATTTCTCGATTCAAGTAACATAATCCCACAAAAAACGATACGAAATGTTAAAAATGGACCAAAACATTTTTTCCTTCATTTTTTAAACATTCAAATCTTGCATTTTATATTTTAGTATTAAGAGCTGGTATGACCATATGGTGCGATAGACCTAGCTAGATGCGATATAATGCTGATTGCATAAAATACAGATAGACGCGATATAATGATACAGAAGTCATATAATTATGATTCGATTTACGCCATATAATGCTGACTGAATAAAATGCATCACTTGGACAGAATGGTTTCAAATGGAAGTCGATTCGAAGTATCAAATGGTAAAAACAATTTTGTTTTCTTTTTTTACTAAACCCTCGTTTCAAAATGGACCCAAACTTTTTTTCTTCATTTTTTTAACAAACAAATTTTATGAACTTAGTTAGATGCGATATAATGCTGATTGCTGATAGATGTGATATATAAAAAGTCGACATGAAATATCAAAATGGACCAAAACTTTTTTTTTTTTTTTTCATTTTTTTAACAAACAAATTTTATAAACTTAGTTAGATGCGATATAATGCTGATACAGACGCGATATAAAGCTACAGACGCCATATAATGCTGATTGCATAAAATGCATCATTTGGACAGAAGCCCCTCAAATGGAAGACGATTCGAATTATCAAATGGTAAAGAAAAAAATTTTATTATTTTTTTTATTAAACCATAGAATAGATGCGGTTTCTTGTTTCGAGTAACATAATCCCACAAAAATCGATACGAAATGTTAAAAATGGACCGAAACCCTCCACCGAGAGATAAAATACGGAAAAAGCCATATCGTCGCGTAGGCGCTCGTCTCTTCCAACAGACGAGTTTCCAATCAAAAGCAAAACAAGCGAGAGAAGGGCAATTGACACATTACACCCTTCCATCAAATTAATATTCAAAAGCAGAACCCGCCGCCTGATAACGACGGAAACACCACCAGAATAAATTCCCCCGGATTTATTTCGAACCAACAATAAAGCAACAAAAAAGTATTGAGCCGGAAATGATTTAAAGCTGGAAGTATCATGGAAAAATGAATCAGCAAAATCAACCGAGATCGGCAGGTCACTGGCTGTGATCCATGTTCCAAAATATTATCTGCGACGTAATCGTTTCCAAAATCTTTTGGCCTGTCGGCGGTTATCAGTTAGGAGGCGCCTAACTTGCCCGACGGAGAAATAAAAAAAAAATGGAAGAAATTTGTTCTTGTTTGTTTTCTTCTTTTTTTTTTATTGTTTTTTTATTTTTTTATATTCACAAACTCGTCATAGCTACTCAGTGCTCATCGAAGCTAAATGACATTTCAATTCTTAACAGAGCTTCAAGTATGGTATGTTAAAAGTAGACAGGTGATCTCTTTTTTTTCTACTTTTTCCCTTCGAAGAAAATATTTTTTTTTTGTTTTAAGAAATTGATGTAGCAGCGCCATCTAGGGAGTAAGGGAAGAAAATTTCCTAACCATCTGTCAACTATTGAAAATCTTCTCTTTTTTTTCCACTTCTTTGATTTATTATATTTAAATGAGATTAATTTAATACCAGTTGTTATTTTTGGTAAAATATTTTCCTTTTTGCTCTTAGAGAAATATTTCATGAATTTTTTATAACGGTAACTGTTTTGAAAACTTTCACCTCATTGTTTTTAATACATAATCTTATGAATCAGAATCTTATTAAGAATTAAGAAACTTTTAATACATATTATTAAATATGTATGTATGTTTTTAATACATATTATTTAAAAAATTTCCATCTACAAATTAAAAAATAGCGTTCTTTGTTAATTCTTTCTCTTTATTATTTTTTTAACAAATGGTTTGTATTTTGTGATTTAATTTCAATATTTTGCAAAAATAAGTTTAATTTTTTAATCAGTTATAGTTTTATAGATTTAGATTCATTGAAGACAATATTTTTTTATAAAAGTTTTTCGATCGCAATTTTAAATCCATTTCTTTTCACACTTCATTAATTTATCTGTCCGTGTCATACAATTTTGAATCTCATATTTGTACTAAAATTTTTAATATCGTAATTTAGGAATTTTGAAAAAGAACGGTATATTTCATATTGACTTTTATTTTCTAACTAAACAAATCCAATGCCACTCAGTAATTACATTGATTTCTCGAGTTACATTTATGGGCGTTTATTATTTAAAAGTATTATATACTTCAAAACTGAATAACAAGGAATTAAACAATAGATATTCACTAGAAAAATGGGTATTATTTCAGAGAGAGTGGGTCAGAGATGTGTGTGAGACCCCTTTCAACATTTCTTATCGATTAATTTTTTGAAAATTTCTTTCTCGAGCTATTTTTATTGGTTTATTTAAATTTATTTAATCTCACCTTTTTATAAAATTGTTCAAAATTCTACAGTTTTTTTTTATATTTTATTTTCCTTTTTTTTTTTTTTTTTTTTTTTTTTTTTTCAGTATTGAACGATAACTGATGCGATAACGATAACTAATTTAGTGTCTGAATATGATTTACCGATACTTTTTCTTTATTTGTTTAAGATTGCTGTTATGCGTTTTGTTCTTACATTAAATTCTAAATTATTGAGCTAATCTATATATTGGCCCAGCCGATTAAATTATTTTTATTATTTCACTTTTTTTATCTTAGAAATTGCCAATTTTTCTTATGGATAAAAAAATCGTGTTTTTAATATTGGCCACATTAAAATCAATTCAATTTTTAATGAGGAATTCAATAAATTTAATTTAATTTTTTGTATTCAGTGATATCAAGATTTCTTTCAATATAAAGGGACATACTCGTATTTAATTCTTATTTATTGCAGCTAACTTTTATTGAGTGTTTATATTTCAAAGAAGTAATCTTTAGTATTAGAAAAAGAAAGTAAAATAGAACATTTCCTTTGTTCTATTTTTTTTCCGTAGGCGCCTTATCTACTTGATACGCCTCCAGTATTAAGCATGACTAAGAGCGAAATAAATACATAAATAAATTAAAACAAAAAAATGGAAATTCCCATAACTAAATATTTTATTATTTAATATGGACAAGAAATCTAGAATCAGTGTATTGCTATGCCAAAGCAAAGTTAAAATGTAAAGATTGTTTTTTTAAATTTAATTTTTATTTTTTTTAAAGAAGCTTTTTCTATTCACCTTTTTTTTTAGCAGTTGTGCATTTAAAATATTCAAACAATAAATATTCAATATATATAATCAGATATGTATGTTTTCATATAAACTTTAAAAAACTTTGCGATTATATTATTTTCCTTCAATTATAATTATTGATGTATTTCTTTAATTTTTTTCCAATATTATATTTATTTTAATTCAGAGACATTGATTTGATAAAACTAGTTAACATGTTTAATATCAATACTTTCTTTGTTTCTTATCCCACTTGGTAGACAGCAACGTCTAGACCAATCCGAGAACCAGTGCGGTCTCATGGAAGGAGGGAAAAGGCGGTCGAGCAGCTTTTGTTATGTTCGAGCACCAGTAGATAGAAGTCTGACTTGGCTCCGTGACGCTGACTTTTTACGGGGTAGGGTTGTCAGCCCTATATTCTACAGTCATATTAGACCGGAACCTACGCTTAAAGTGGATTCTGAACCATTACAAACCTCTATGACACAGCCGGAGCTCTAATTCGAAGTCTGTGACCCCGAGCGCTAGTCACTCGACCATTATGCCCTACATATTTTCTTAATGCCTTAATTGATGAATGCAGATATATACATGATTTTTTTCTGTAAGATTCTTTATATATCATAAAATATATATATATATATCTCAAATCCTTTTTACACCTGTAGCCCAAGGCCAGTGCATGCATCAACCTACTCAGACTGAAACTCAAATTTGATTCCACTGGTGGTGTACTTTAAGGTCACTGCTCTGATAAATGAATAGATGAGATAGAGAATGAGACTCAAAATTGTGAGAGTTTCGTATTAAAAATCAACGATTGTGTCTCTCGTATAAAAAAAATTAATGAATAACTGTCTATTTGGAGTTCTCTGAGTCGTCTCTAATATGGCAGCTGAATTCAAGAAAGTTTCACTTTAATTCGAAAGGATGTTTTTCCTTACTTCTTGCTAAACATTTTTGGAGAGGG
Organism: Caerostris darwini; assembly: GCA_021605075.1. Lineage (NCBI taxonomy): Eukaryota > Metazoa > Arthropoda > Arachnida > Araneae > Araneidae > Caerostris > Caerostris darwini. The sequence goes on along the minus strand of BPLQ01001512.1, from coordinate 8,381 downwards.
TGGTGACTTATCAAAGTGACGTGACTATAGTTTTGAAACTATAGTCACAACAGCTCAAGGTCATTAGTCTTCTCCGGTTTTCAAGAATTTTCCGATTTTCTCTGTCCCAATCGGAGTGAAATTGCTTCTTTTACACTTTAAAAGCTATAGAGTATGGTGAAACAGTTCTAGTATATACAGGGGACTTAAATACCAGTTATTGTTTTAGTTACATCTTTAAAATATACTCCAAATAGCTTTTAAGTTTGTAAATAAAATAAACTTTGATTATTAGAAGCATCAATATTAAATGTATTTATTAAGAAAGTAAATTTTTCAGAAATTCTTTGAGATTAAACAAAGGAAAGATTTGAGAGGATTAAATAAATTTTCTTTAGTCACAATCGAAAGCCTATTCTAATTTTTTTTTAAATCCTTGCATTTGATATTTTATATTAAAGTTAAAAAAAAAATTTTAAAAAAAAGGAAAAATTCCAAGTCTTAGGCATGCAAACTTAGTTTTAATCATTTAAAAGTTCATAATTATTCATTATTTATTATTATTTCTGAAATTTTTTTATTATAATACTGCAATAGTTGCTTTGGATATTTTAGATTAAAAAATGTAGACTTACAGCTTCAAAAAAATTCAACTGAATTCGTAAAGGTGATCGATAATTAATGAATTCATTGAAACTAATGAAGTTTCCAAGTTAAAACATTTATTTAGTTTTAAAATCAATTATATACACAGATACTTAATTTTTAATTACTCAATCACAGTAACTTAATTCAAACAGTTTAATAAAAAAGGCTTGTTGTAACTTAATACGTTGCTAATGACTCATAATGTAAGAAATGTCTGATTTCACTCAATTTCAATGATAATATTAAGCCAAGAATGAGCAGAAAAAAAAGGAAAAGAAAAAAGAAAGTAATCAAAATAATAAGGAATTGCTTTCTGTATTACATTGGATTGATTTAATAATTGTTCTAATATTTGAATCGAATTTTAAGAAAGTAGTTTACAGAATTGATATCAAATTCTTACTAGTAGAGCTGTTGATCTTTTCAATTTGCTGTATTCACGAAGGAAAAATCTGTGTTTCTCCTGAGTTTGTTTGAACATTTTAATGTAATTTTGATGTAATAAATTGCCAATTAAATGATACAATAGAAATTTAGGAGTAAAATTTCATTGAATTTATTTCGAAGGTTTCCATTTGGTTCCAATAGTTTTTACTTTGTTTCTTGCAATTTATTTATTTATGTTTAGCTATTCAAAATTAAGTGAACTGGGTCATATACGTCAATAAATTAACATAGTCCAGGTCATGGTCTCCAGTTTTTACATTAAATACACAAAAATGATCTACTGAAAATCGATTCCAAGTTACATCTTTTAATAACGCTTTGGTTGCTACCAACACCCTTTAATAGTGATAAGCCATATCCAAGGCACAGCAGGCTACCTGTCAAACCGCTGGACCTCAGGTCAAGCGTTGGATTATCCGCGTGATGGCCGGACATCGATCGGACAGGTGTCCGGGATACAGTCATCCGTCATGCTGACACCGGGCATAATGAAAGAAGACACTTCCGCACAGTCCATTACAAGGCCGGATCAATAACAATATCTTGGAGACAAGCAGGCCATTGTAAATCTTCGCTTTTTGTTGATGAAAATCGCTGGGAAGGAGACAGTTGGCAACTCGATAGATTTGCCTTTTCAATGCAGCTGACGATTATATCAATAACTTTTTACAGGAACGGGCTTTTATAGGTAAAAAGGTCTGTGTGTGCTTGTGGTGGTACTATGTTTCAATGGATGAAGTACAATGGAAAGGTTCATCAAGAGTTGCTTGTCGTTTTTTGTTATAGGTGATGGGTCGACGGTTTTAATCAATTGATTCAAATTTCCGCATCAATCTATTCTTATTATCAATATAGTGATTAAGAAAGCATGCTAATAAAAGGCTAATTGCGTTTCATAATATCTGTTATGCTGTCTTGGTCCAGCTTTGTGGAAAATAATAGATGTGTTAGTAGGGAACTGATTTATTTATTTAATAAATATATTATTACAAACATTTTTTTAAAATAATGGTCTTATTATTAATAAAAATTTAACTTTTATTTTGTTGAAACGATGAGAAAAAAAAAATTTTATTTTAAAAAGAAAGTTGAATTAAATTGTGTGAATTAAATTTCATTATAGGAATTTTTTTACTTGTGTGACATAATGCTTTAAAATTAGCGGTTTGAAAACGAAATTTCATATTCTCATATTAATTAAAAAATAGATATTTTGTAAATGTTTTTTTATATATAAGATCTGATATTTTTTTTAATATTTGTGATCTAAAATACTTGTTAAAAAGATGCATAGTTAGCATCAGTAATAGTTTAATTACCATTACTTATTTATTGAGCTCAAAAGTATATATTTATCTTATTTATGAAAATTTTCATCCTATTGAAATAAAGCTTTTATCAAAATTATTTGATAAAACCAAAACCATTAAAATATATACCTTTTTTCCCTAAGAATATTTGTACAAATACATAGAAAACAATTATTTGCTTATATTTCGTTAAATATCCTTAATGCCTTATTCAATTACAAATTATTATTATCGACATACACCAACTACCTTAAAATTTTAATATTACTACTAATGCATTCTTTCAATTGATATTTATATTCTTGCGAAAACATACATTTTTTTTATGAGCCACATTTGTGGTCGAATAGTAGTACAAGATACAAGCTGATGTCCAATGAGCAAGATTATGAATCTCGCTTTTGATGGCATAGCTTTGAAAAATGATTGACACGGTGACAGTTGTGACAGAATGTCTCGCGTCGACAATCGAATTGGTTGATTGGAATTTTCTAGACTTTTTCGACATGATAAAAAGAAGGTCACCTATTTCTGAAAGTCATACCGGATGAATTACATCGTAGCGTTAATTCATAGATATATATTGAAAATCAGAGATAATTATTAATTTTTTTGTTATCCACATTTATTGTTGAATAGTAGTAGTGCAAGATGTAAGCTGACATCCAATGAGCAAGATTATGAATCTCGCTTTTGACGGCACATCTTTGCAAAATGATTGACAAGGGGACGGTTGTGAAACAGTGTCTCCTGTTGACAGTCGAATTGGTGGATTGGAACTTTTTGGACTTTTCCGATAAGATGAAAACGAAGGTCACATATTTCTGAAGTTCCTACCGGATAAACTACATAATAGCGTTATTTCATAGATAAGTGTTAAAAATCGTAGATAATTACTAAATTTAACTTTATATTTAATAGAAATAAACATAATGGCTTTTCACATACAAGCTGAATAACCTTGAGTATTAAGACATCATTCCCTAGAACCATAGATCTTTGGATTTTTCAAAGCTACAATTACTTTATCATCTCTATATTTGTGCTTATTTATTCCTAATGTCATGAAAAAAAGAGATAAAATGCATAAAAATGTTAATAAAAATATTATTTACGATTATGTAATGCGTATATATTTTTAATTTCACAAATAATAGTACAAATAGCGACGATACATTACGTTTATTCTACAACGATAGCAAATTTTATAAATAATCCAAACAAGCAAACATTTTTTTTTTTTTCCCCTGTCGAACACTTGTCTTATTGGTTATTAATAGGAAGTTTGCCAACGGCCGTACCATGCTGAATATACCGGTTCTCGTTAGATCACCGAAGTCAAGCATCATTGGGCGCGGTCAGTACTTGCGTGGGTGACCACCTGGGAACACCGCGTGCCGTTGGCAAATTTGGGACCTGAATGGCCGAGTGTCTAGCGCTCTGGCGCTCGGTGCCACAGGTATCGGGTTCGAATCCCGGCGGTGCCATGGATGTTTGTAGTGGTTCGGAATCCACTTTAAGCCGTAGGTCCCAGTCTTCTATGACTGTAAGAGCGTCACGGAGCAAAAGTCAGGCTTCTACCTACGGGTGCTCCATCACAACAGAAGCTGCTTCCTTCCCCTTCAATCATGAGTACGTATGGGCTCGTGGGCTTGGCCAGCCAAGTGGGATAAGAAACAACAAACAACATAGGAAGTTTATTCGTTCTTGAACGTACCTTGAAGTGTTTGTAGCATTGCACGCACTGCCGGAAATTTAACAGGAAATGATATGCTTCAAGTGAGACAGGAAAACATGCAACCATCCTGGATATGGCTAAGATTATGCCGAAAGTACACCTTAATTTATTGTTTTAAGGTATACCTCCATCATATTTCCTGCTTTCATTACATTAAACAAATGAAATTTGTCAATAAAAATAATTATAATATAGAGAACTCATAAAACTTTTTTTAACGTTTCGCCGCTCATATATGCTACTCTATTTGATGTTAAAAAATGACCACCATGAAATATACGAATTTAGAGGGATATCGTTTAATACTGAAAGAAATGAGTTAAAAACCAATTCCATCACTTAGTGCTTTCAGACGAAGAAGGAGAGCCTGAATGGCCGAGTGTCTAGTGCTCAGCGCCACAGGTTTCGGGTTCGAGTCCCGGCGGTGTCGTGGATGTTTGTAATGGTTCGGAATCCACTTTAAATCGTAGGTTCCGGTCTCATATGACCATAGAGCGTCATGGGCTTATTTGTATGTTTATTATTTGTGCAATTCATTCTTGTTAAATAAAAAAAAAAATTTAATTTTTTTTTTTAGAGTCGAACTTTATGATATAGATATTGCATGGACACAATTTATTTATCACATTTGTGTACGATCACCAAATACGTCTCTCAACCACATCATTCCCAAATTAAGAAGAGACAACTCAGCTGTAGTCAGGATTGATGTGGTGTAGCGTGGTGTGGTGTGGTGTGGTGTGGTGTAGTAGCAGTAAACGAAGAAAGAAACTGAACTCAAGATATTTTTCGGCGAAGAATCTTGGCTTAGATCTCATTAATGCTTGGTGACAGCCAAATTATGGTTGAGCTTATTTGTATGTTTATTACTTGCTCAATTTATACCTGTTAAATATAATTTTTTTATGCAAGGATGGAGTTAAACTTCATATAGATATTGTATTGCATGGACACATTTTATTTATCACACTTGTGTACGATCACCCAATACGTCAACACTTCAAAGGGAGGGAGGGCGATTTCCAAAATATGGCCCATCGAGAGAAGATAACCGCGCGCGATAAAGAGGGAGGGGGTCATTCTTATCAATGGGGGGATCTGTTTCCTATAAGAAACCCAGCAAGAATATCTCTCCGGAATCTTATCCCATTCTCCAATCGCTTCGTGCCGAATATCCGTTGTCATGACAACACATCCGTTCCCAGGGGAACCTCGGCACGCGTCCCGAGAGATGACACCACCGATATCTGTTCCTCTGCCCCCCGGTGTGACGTCACAACCCCTTTTAATTCGGGCGAATTTCATCATCCGGAACGAGAGCGATAACGGTCAGCGTTGTTTCCAGTCGGAGCGACCACGTGGTCAGCCCATTTTATGAATATTTAATAATGTTCGCCGCTTAAATTAAAGAGATGTTGAGTGTAGGGTAAGTTGTAAATGGAGACTACTTATTCCTTGAATGGTTGACTTGTAGGGGAGATGCCGTATGCACTACCCTGCAGTCATTAGATTCGGTGAATTGAAAATGAAATGCATATCGCACAGCAAATACAAATAAATGTTGAATTCTGAAATGAATTTTTTAAAAAATCAACCGAAATCATACTGGACAATTGCAATTTAAGGGGGGAAATTTGTTTTATAAAACTTAAAAATAATTTTATTGAATTTAATTTTATAAATTTTATTTTATTAAATTCTGTTTAAAACTTCGTGAAGATTTGTGTTATTATTCAGAAAAATTTTTTTTAGAATTCTTACATATTTGTCACAATGTAATTGAACCCAATGAACGTTAAAGTTATTGAATGTATTATTAAAACCAAAAATGGATAGCAAAATTTCTGTATATTTCTGTATATATATATTTCAAATATATATACATTAAGGAATATTGAAAAAAATATATATACATTAAGGAATATTGAGAAATATACGGAAATTTCTATATTCTTCAATCAAAATTATTGTCTGAAAGTGGGTACAGAAAATTACCATTAATAAAATTACCATAAATACATCTTATGGAACTGTTATATAAAATACCAAATAATGATAATTACACCAAATAATGGAATTCAATCTGATGTCATTTGTAAAATTTCAGTTCCGTTAGCATTGCTTTTCCAAAGCAATAACTATATCTTATGAAACTGTTAAATAAAATACCAAAATTTGTCACAATATAATTGAACGTAATGAACATTGAATATATTGAAGATTGTATAATTATAACCAAAGATGGATGGCAAAACTTCAGTATATTTCTTAATGATGTTTTCGGGCTTCAACCAAATTTACTGTCTGAAAGTGGGCAAAAAAATTACCAATACTACATCTTATGAAACTGTTATATAAAATACCAAGTATTGACATAAATAAATTCCAGTTTTCACCTCCTGGAAGGCATTATTCTCTTACAATGTTAATAGCATGGCATTCAGACTTCTCAATCTCTGATGTCATTTGTAAAATCTGTTAACATTGCTTTTCCAAAAATAGGAAATAATAATATGAAAATTTACAAGCGCTGAAATACTTGATGAATTTGGTTAGTCACGATTGCCGGTTTAATTTTATTATTTTTCCTCGATGAGTGTAAGGGAATTCCTATTTCTTCATTTTTTTCCAATAAACTCACTAATCTATTTAAACATTCTGTAATGGGAATGTATGTGTTCAGTAGAGTAATTTTTCCTCTCAAGACGGTGGGAGAATAACATTTTTCAGGAGGATGAGAGCCAAAAAATTACTATAACTACATCTTATGAAACTGTTATATAAAATGCCCAATAATGATATCAATGAGAGCCAGTTATATCACAATTACGAGCCATATTGGTTAATATTCAAAAAACTCTAATCTATCAATTCAATTAATACCGTGCGATTTATCATCATCACTGCCAAGGTCTAGTTTATTTCTTTTTCAAATAGAATGTAGCTTGTCTTTTTCAAATTCACTGTATCACATGCTACCAGTGAAATGGGATTCTTGCATGTTAGATAGCAAGTAATATTATTTCCCCCACTATACTATAACTTTTATGATTTGTTGAAAAAAAGAAGATTAGTATATTTTATTGAAAATTTAAAAGGGGAATTTATTTATTATCATGTGTGAACATGATGTTGTCCTGGTTAGGGGTTCGTGGCGCAATCCAAAAAGTGCAGCAAGCAAATAAAGTGATATTCCAAATTTTGGCGAAAAAATGGTATTTTGGCCCCTTAACTCTTGAAATGATTTATAACGTTAATCCTAAGGAATTCTGGAGAATTTGGCTTTTGCTTGAAGTGTTTTGTAGTATGGTTATGAAGCACTTTTCACGTTTTAGCTTGGGATTTTAAAACATTTGTATATCCCGACGGCTATAAATACTGCGTACTGCGTTGATCAATTCCTTCTTCTTGAAGTTTCATATTTATCACTTTTGGCATTTTAAAAAAAATTTTATTAGTGATTTCCTTCCGATTTTAAATTACTACTCAATTACAAGACACTAAATAATTTAAAGCAAGTCGGCAGAAATTATTTCTTACTTTCTTTTGCCTCATTGTATAACGACTGCTATTGCATTGATATTGTATAGATTTTTTTACTAATCGTTTTCTATTGGTAAAGCATTTTATAACTAGGTTTACACAAAAATGTTTTTAAAATATACCTATTAATTGCCTATTCAAGCCGATTAATTTTTTAAATAAGAAAAATAGACTTTCTTTTTGGTAGTTGTAGTTAAAAAGAAACAATTTTTGGATCGAATATAGGAAATATAGAACGGCAAATAGGTGATAGCTAATGATGATCAGTAAAATAATATCCACCATCAAGAAGAAAATAATAATCCACCATCAACAAGAAAATAATATCCACCATCAACAAGAAAAATAATATCCACTATCAACAAGAAAAATAATATCCACCATCAACAAGAAAAATTATATCAACCATCAACAGGAAAAATAATATGAATCATCAACAAGAAAAATAATATCAACCATCAACAAGGGAAAATAATATCAAACCATATAATTGGTGTATAACATATAATAATATTAGTGGTGCTGCTGCAATATTTATTAACAAGCCTTGTTTAGCACATATAGAGAATTTTTTGTAAGCTTGCATTGCAACTCCAATATATCAAGTTTCTTTTGAAATACAGGCTGACGATTATGGTGGATTGCACAGTTCAATCACTTTCTGTGACATTGATCCACGCTCAACGTACCCCTGAAACAGCTTATGGTGGAAGAGG